>JAYKTE010322883.1:0-11174 GCA_036873565.1 Xipholeptos notoides | reverse complement strand
AACCTGCATCATGGAGGCTGCCTGTCTCATCCCTCTTGAGCTGCAGAATAAGCGATGTGGGCCAAGTGAGTGTGCGCGGCCGTTGCACATCCGCGACCATGCATAACAACATCCACTGTGACTGGCACTGTGTTGCCTTTCTCTCTTTACATCAATGTATATAAGAGTCAGGATGATATGCTGTATTGCTGTAATGCTGTACTCGATACCAGATACGACAATTATATATGATGAGATGAATGCTTCTATGTAAAACTGACAAAATTCCTAATATTCCTACAATATTCATTTCAGTTTTTTCATTCATATATCAAAGGTTCTGTGTTAAGACACGTGTTAGCGTTTTTCTTAATAAATCTCCATCCTGATATTTTACATCTATTCTTTATTCTGTTTTGATTTTTATAGATATTCCGTCTCGATATTTTTACATCCATTCTTTACTCCATTTTGGTTTTTATACATATTCCGTTTGAAACATTCATCTCATCCTTAGATGAAATATTTAGATTAAAATTTATGTGTCGGTGTTTTCTTGAATAAATCTCCATCCTGATATGTGGACATCTTTTCTTTACAATGTTTTGATTTTTATCCATACTTGTATATTACGTTGGAAGTAAATAAAGGGATAAATATAAGTGAAAAGTAAATACTTCTTGTTGGGTCAGTAATTTGCTGATATTGATATAAAATCATTTTGTTTTTCTGGTTTTGTTGAAATATTCTTTACAGAGAAAGAATTTATTGAAAATTTAATAATTAGGAACAGCGAATTCCCTTTCATAAAAGGTAGAAATCAGTTGATGATTTTAAACTATTAACATCTTTCTGAAACATTTCAAAAGGAAGAGATTAAGCGACATCAGATCTTTTTTTAACTATAACTTCATGTCTCAATCTCTACTGATATTTACTGAATCTACCAAACCTATATTAATCCTGAGTCTAAGACGCCCAAGGAAAAAATACTGCGTAATAACACGAGACTACAGATTAACTAACTAACCCTCTTCTAGTCGAACTTAGTGACAAACCTCACTTGTATACGTTACTGTTTCAAATATATCTTAGCTACCTCAACCTTTGTTCGAGTCCTTTCTTAGTGACCCTTCTGGGCTACAATAAATATATGTTTCATTGCTTATCAAAATAAAACAGAAACAAGTTAATGTTGCCACATTTGTAACAATCGTAAATGACACCATTGATCCGTGTTTCATATTAACGGTATTTTCTTAATCCAAGACAATCACAAAAGCCTTGCTTATTATTGGAGATAATTTTTGCAGAGCATAATGGGACATCTGAAATTATACAATAAAAAAAATAGTATAAATATGATTGTATAAAGATCAATCTATCAAGGCCACAGAATTGTATATTCAATAGAGACTAATCATTGATCATTTACTGAGCAATTATCATTAATTGAAAAATATTTGATTCATGAGGAAATGGGGATTGATTTATTTCAGCTTATTAAGATCAATTGGTCTAGTCATTTTTAAATAGAAATAATTTGGAAATATTTTCCTTGATTGCATGAAACTTATAATATTTTGCTTTCTTTGGGAAGAAACGGATTTGCTTTACGGCACATCAACCTTCATGTTGTTTGAAGTAGAGCAATTTTTATTCCATGGTCATATGGATTAGCATGCACACACACACACACACACACACACACACCTACTATGAGAGAGCGAGAAAGAGAGAGGGTCAAAGACATTTGAAAAGAAAATATGTGAGAGGCATAAATGCATCCATACAGACAAACGATGGATGCAGTTTAAATGACAGTTGGCGAAACGCATACACCCACACACATACGCACACACATACACACATCTATACAGTTAGGTAGAGTGAAAGAGAAAGAGAAAGAGAGAGAGAGAGAGAGACAGAGACAGAGAGGGAGAGAGAGAGAAATAGAGTGAATTAAAAAATGGATAATATAGTATACAAAGTAAAGAAAAGACGAATAGAATGATAGGTCATGAGGGGTGAGTTCGGCCAAAGAAGTTAAACTTTTCAGCTGGCAAATGTCAGTCTTAGTTTATTTTTGTCTCACTTGAATTCAATATGGCCGACTTTAGATTATTATGTTTGCTTCTGTTGATGCTTTTTCTTTCTTTCTTTCTTTTTTCTAGGTTGAAAATCGCCAACTTTTATCTGCTTGTAACTCCCATTCTGGAAAAAAAATCTATTTAAGGATCCAGGCAGTCGTAGAAATAATCCACTATGTGTGTTTTTATCCCACCCCCATCCTCCTGAACATTCAGCATTTATTTATTTATTTAATTCTGAGATTCCGGTGTTTTTCTTTTGCCCTCAGGTGACACTGACGATTTTGCGGAGTGAAATAAAAATAAATACAACAAACTTTCTAATGGGATTTATAATCTTCGTTTCTGTCCGTTTGATCTCTGGTCTTCTTGATAGAAAAAGTTGGGCTTGTTAAAAAATAGACGATCCTAAATGTAGAACTGACATCGAAATCCGGCCCGTTAAAACATCAATTTGAATTTTGGTCTAAAAGATACAGCTAATCCTGCAAAAAACAAAATAAAGATTTGAGTGTGTTTCTGTTTTAACAAAGACCTAGTTAACCTGTAAAAGTTGCCCTTCCGAAAATCATTCACTAAACAATTTTCAACATTTTATCAATTAGTATGTTTTAAACGTTGAATAAATAGATAAATAAATAAAAAAGAGCAAAGAAAAAGAACCAAGAAGAATAAGTAGTTGAAATTATCAGCCCCAACCTGTATAAAACAAAACAAAGAAAAAAATCAAGAAAAATTAAAGACATGCTTCTAAAGTTGTCATTTTGGAAATTTTAATCGCAAATTCTACTTGTTTGGTAGATAATACACACGGTAAAAAGCTTTAAAAAAAGCAAACAAAAAAACTACTGTAGGCAGGTGAGAAAGAGCCTGACATGATTTCTGACTAGAAATCGTCTCACCCAATATTCTCTCTCGCTTATTCCTCTGGCGTGAGCACGGAAGATTTCAGACGCGTTCAGTGTATTACAGCTTTACCAAGAAAGACTTATTTCAAAATATAAAAAATAAATTAAGTTTTTTCTTTGCATAGTATTCGAGTTATCTACTATTTAGCTTCTTACGCTGTCAACTGTTCACTAAAAGACGATACTTTGGAAGAAGACAAAATGAAAAGCAAAGTAGTGTCACAAGTAAAGTCGCTATGAGAAATGGTGATAGTAATGAAATGATGAAAGAACTGCATAAAATCTGTCAAGTGTCACCGACCTCTCTGAGCTATCTATTTATAAATATCTGGATGGATGAACAAATAAAAATTAACCATACAAGGTATTTAGAGGATTTATATCAATATTTACACAGTTACACAGCGTTTTCTAAATATCAGCTGGAGCCGGACACCTCGAAATAATAATTAAAGCCAAAAAGAAAACAAAGTGAGTAATAGGCTTTTGAACATTCTGAATTTTGTCTGAATTGAATATTGTCATAAAACAGTTTGAAACAATTTAATCCGAATTCTTCACGTCCTAATGAAGGAATTGGCGAAAATGGATAAAATGTGATGCTTTGTGTTTCAATTGGCTTGAGTCGAAACAAACATCTTGATTTAACTAATGAGAAGAAAAATGAGGAGTAGCAGGTGGAAGAGGAGAAGAAGAAGAAGAAGAAGAAGAAAGTAGGAAGAGGTTATTGAAACAAAAACAAAATATCAAAAACATGAATTTTAAACGGGGAAAAAAAGAAATGCCAACAGAACAATCTCTTCATTCAGATGAAGGTAGATTGTTTACATTCCGTGAGTCAATCAGTTTTAAGTCAAATATAAGGGTCAGGTTTACTACTTGACCAAACTAGGCTTTATATTAAATTCCGCTCCAAAAATCATGACGGCAGTATTTAAGAACGTCTTTGCTAAGAACAAAGCAGCTAAAAGAGTCACATGCTCTTATATCGATAACATACTAGCGGACGAGACGGGGGTAACTGTAGAGAGAGTGAGAAAACATTTCAATGCATACGGATTGACTGCTAAACCGACTGAAGCTTTAGAAGACTAAATGGCTCTGGTATTGAAATCGTGGCGGAATAAGGGATGAAAATTGGTATTTGGACGAAGAAGCGAGATTCTCGAAGTCTAGGATGCCTTGACCAAGCGAAAACTTTTTTCAGTGTGTGGGAAGTTGGTAGGTCATTAGTCAGATGGCTGCAGATTGCATGCAGTTTCATCAAAAGGCAGACCAATGGCGGTCGGTGGTGGGAAAATAAAGCAGACCGTGAAGTGCTGCTTATGATTCAGGAAGTCGTCACGGAAGTCAAGAAGGAAGACCCCGTAAAGGGAGAATGGCACATAAGGTGGGTCAAATTGGAAGTGTCAGGGGATAGGAGGCTCAAAACGAAAGTAGCAGCTGAGATGCTCATTAAGCGTCGACTTGGACCACTTGGGGACCTAATCAGAGAGTTCGAACTGAAAATATCAGTCACTCTAGTCCCATCGTAGAAAAACAAAGCTAACATGCTGACCAGAATGAAGAAGGCGTAGCTTCAGGAGAAAAAGGAGCGGGTTCCTTTGTGCTGTGTGGGAGAAAGCCTGAATAACCCGCACAATGTGCATCATTCCGGGAAAGAAATAACGCTCTATCCAGTGAGAAGAGTGAACCTGAACCTCTACGATGGAAGATTTTAAGGAGGTGGTAAAGTGATGCAAGGAATGCCAATCCATTGACCCTGCGCCAGCCAGGCTTGAGAAAGGAGAGTTGCATGTAACAGAGAATTGGAGGCGATTGGCTATAGATGTCACACACTACTACCATGAAGCGGATATAACGATGTTTGACTGTGATGCTGGGAGAGTGGCGATATGGCAGAAAATCACAGCGGAATCACAGCGGAATCAGCGAAAGAGACAGCGAGAGTTGGTTAGGAGGACCAGTGGAATAAATCTTATTGGATAACAGCGCATCCATCCATTCGGAGGTCCTTAGGGAGCTGTGCGAGAAATGGGGAATCAGGTTGTATTTTAGATCCACATATCACCAAAGTGGGAACAGCATCATTGAAAGAAATCATTGGACCATAAAGGCTGTGACAGACGGAGGCCGAATTTCTCCCGAAGAGGCGGTTTTCTGGTATAATATGACAACAAAGAATGGCCAAGACAAAATACCTGTGCTACATAGATCTGTATTTACGTACGAGTGGCGTCATCTACTTGCCAGAGCAGATGAAGAGGAACAAGGGCAAGCAAAGATCGCAGTGAGGTAGTGTGGGGGAAACCCTCTAACGCTTTCTTTACAACTCGATGGGGCAGAGGAGACATGACTGAGGTGTTGTCTCAGAACAAAGGGAGTGCCACGGCTGGACATACGGAGGGTTTCACTGGCGTCAGATGAGGAGGTAGAAGAAGCCCCTAAAGAAGAACGCACGCGAAGGTCGCAACGCAAGCGAAGACGCCCAACTTGGATGGCAAACTACGAAATCGACTTTTGATCCTTAAGATCAAGGGGGCATGTAGTAAAATGACTTACTGTTCGCAAAATCAAAAGAAAAGGGAAACAAGCAATATGGCGTCTTTTATCAATTTCGCCATTAGAAAAATTTCGCAAGTCACGAAAATTGCCGTGCTACATATGCAAATTAATTGCGTGTGGCTTGCATGAAAGCTTCAGCTTATTTTCTTTTCGACGGTGAGTGCCTTGTTGCGTTGCGTGAGAGAAGGTTGTACGAATTTCTGATCTAAATCAATCAATCTACCTTCAATCACAATGCAAGCTTGCGAACAGCCGCACAGCATCAGTCGCATTCCATGAGAAGCTTTCAGGTATTCGCATATTTTTCAGGGCTGTGGAGCGTCAATACACGCGAACGAGGAACGCTTGTGTCCCCTATACACAGGAGCCTATATATTAGTGAAATCCGGAAGACGAAAACAGGCGGAGAGGGCAAAATAGCGACAGCTCGGAGTTTCCGAGTTGACAATAACAACAACTCTGCAGCACTGCGACAGTAACGTAAAATTGAGCAACAATGACGGCTGATTCTACAATGCTGAAAACTGTCAACAAATCGAACTGTCAAACTGCTTTTTAGTGTGAATTGTCAAAAGTAAAAGAGAGGGACGATTAAATGAACTATTTTTGTTGTTAAGTGCTTTGTGCTAATGGAGTGAGGTTGCTACATAACCCTGTTTTCGAAATAAATCGAAGAATTATTTAAATCAAGCCGAAAGTTGTTCTTTTATTATTTTTTCTCTAATCCTTAAAGCTTTTTCCCCTAAATCACAACGAACGAATCCGAGGTAGCTAAAGAGAATTCATAATGACATCCATTCGTTAGTATAATTCATAAAATGAAATTTAAATAGAGGAGGGTGCCTGGAGCGTCAATTTTCAAATTAGACCTTAACAATATCAGAGTTATCTACAGTCGTATGGAAGTTAAAAAACGCCAAATTTGAAAATTAAAATATTCAAATTCTATTTGAATTTCAAAAAAGTACAATTATCTACCCATTTTTTCTGCACAGACAAATATTTACGAGCCATCATTGAAAAAATAGCAAATTGTTTTATTAATTCTTCCTTGTTTTGATCATTTTTTTACCAATTTTGCCAACATCGTAAAGAAACAAAATAGCGCACCACTCTTTATATATGCGGATTTTAATCAAAATTTACAAAAATATATTTTTCAGTAAATAAATCTTTTATGAATCTATTTGAAATATTCGATGATTTCTGTAAATATTAAATAATTAAAAAAAACTTCTTGTTTTGCACAGAAATTTTTTATTTTTTTTGATAAAAATACGAATATAATTTTATTTTTTTGAAAAAAACATAACAAGATAATATATGATTTTTAACAATAAAACTCTACATCTCGCTTAAGAAATTGCCAAACATTTTCATAAAAAATTCCAACGGAAAAATATTATTTAAAACTTTGCATTAATTTTCAGTAATTATTTCAATTTTTACTATATTTTTTTTAGCCGAGGGTGGTGGTGTGGTTTTCCCCACCACCCAAAAAAATAATCCAGAATAAAATGAACAAAATCATTCTAAAACCATTACTAAAGAAATTATAAAAATCGAACAGTAAATCGATTTTTGACGGATTTTAAAAGATGTGAGAAAAATATCGACGTAAAAAAATAAGCATTTTATTTACGTATAAAAACAATTTTCTTCTGCGCGCTTGCGCAACATTTTAAAAACATAAACAAATTTCACTTTACAAAATTTTTTATTAAAAAACTTTTTCAACTAATAATTTCTTCATGATATTTTTTTTCGATCATTTGCCTTACTAAATTTGTAAAAATAATCGTACTTTCCATTCACATAAAATGTGAATGGAAAGTACGATTATGAGAAAAATGATCGGACTTCAGCGGATTTTGGGCCTTGCATATCTGAGGTTTTACCATCATCACAATCACGACTGTAAGGTAAATTGTGTATTGTTATACAATTCACCTTACAGTGTTTAATTAATCTTTAATGTCGCCCCGGCACCGAGCTATAAAACCAAACTCCCTTTGAAATCATGGCAGTAGATGTTGACTAGAGAGAAGGCACTTTAAGAGAAATAAAAAAACAAAAACAAAGAGAAATGAGAAAGAGAAAATGTAGAGGAAAGGCAGAAAAAGAAAGAAACAAAAGAAATTGTGATGAAATCTCCGAGGGTGTTCCAAAAGTAATGCCTCCTATTTTTGAAAGCTAGTTTTTTAACGTATTTAACCCACGAAAACTGGAATGGAACCATTAAAATGAGCGTCCTTTTGTGCTAACCCTTTTAGCACTTTTACCAGAGATGAACGAGGCAGTCAATTTTCACGTCAGGACCGCGCTTTGTCAATTAAATCTCTGTCGCTACTCCAAAACCGACGAACCCATTTTCTAACTGTGCTGATATCAAAAGCATTAACTTCATAAACGTTCATCGGGAATCGGTGAATGTTAAACGGTTCAATTCTTTTGCATGGAGTAATTCAATGATGAATCTCTGACTATCGCACGTTTATGACAGGGTTTTCTTTCTCAATATATGCAATGGTGAGATTAAATTTTCAGGTCATGAATGAATAAGCTTAGTCATCATACCAATGCAATCCATTCGAGCAGAATAAATAACGATGGCATTACTTCTGGAACGATTCTCGTGAAACATATAAAACATAGAAAGTAAAGAATCGTAATATTGAGAGACGCCAGGATGTGATCAGAATAAAACAAAAGAATGAACAAACTAAAGAAAAGGAAAAAAATATATTCTAGAAAAGAAAAATAATATAAATAAAATTGACTAAAAAATCAAAATCAAAACAAAGCAAAACAATCAAAGGAAGGAACATTTTAATTTAAAATATCTTTATAAGGAACATTTTAATTTAAGATCTTTTCAATAAGTGAGGTCGAGCAATTAAATCTGATTAAACAATTGGGACGTATGACAAAAATAAAGGTTTTAAATGAGCCCAATTAAGAGATATCAAATACCAGATATTAGACGATTATTTATAGCACACATACATATAGACTAAGTTTATACTAAACCAAAACGTATACGGTATGTGTTTTATGTGTTTGTTTGTTTGTTTGTTTGTTTGTTTTTGCTTATGTGAATGGAGAAATGAAGCGGAAGAAATGTTCTTTGGATGAAGATGTTTATTGTCAGACAGGCACAGAAACATAGAAATGCGCATATTTATGATACAAAAGTTAAAGTTAAAGTTAAATACACAAAATCTGCTGAATATATTCGTTAAAATGATTCAGTTCATAATTGTTTTTATAATAGATTTTCAAGTGTTTTAATTCTCCCCTTCACTGACACAACACACACTCCAACACTACTAATTCGATGAATCGTCAGATAATAAGTATTGTAATGAAAATAGTAAAGAGTATATATGTATCTTTTTCTTCTAAATAATTCCTTTTGTTTGACATTCATCAGGTAAAAAAAACAATTTTTCTTCTGGATGCCATTTATTAAATTGAAGATATGTGTAGAACTTAAAATGCTAGATTCACTACTTTTGATGAAACATGTGGAAGCAATAATTATTAAATTCCTAACATAGTCAACAAAGCGTTATGAAAAAGAGTTAAAAAAAAGCCGAATAAAACTATTTTTTCTCTTGTTTTAAATATCTTTACGTATCGGTGAATAGACCAGTTTTTTTAAAAGTACTAAACAGTTGATATGTTAAAGCTTATATTCAAATAATCAGTTTTGAACCTTTAGATGGAAGAAGTTTTTTTTTCGGGTTCAGGTATCCTTTTTTTAAGGTATAATTTAAAAAATATTCGTTGTTTTCGATTAATTATTTTCAATTAAAACAATTAAAACAATACGATATAGGTTAATTAGGGCACTTTTTATACATCCGTCTAAATTATATGTCGACAAACACGGTTCTTTAACAAACACGGTTCTGTAACACGAATTATCTATTTAGATAATTTGTATTTGTTAGACACAGCAAAGGTAAACTTTTTCAACTTTAACCCCAATTTCGACCCCTTAGAAGTTATTTTTCCGGCTCAAAACCAATTAAAAAGTTTCCCCCGGGTCAAAGTAGTATATATAAAAATTTTCAAGTGCTTAAGTCCCAAAATTGGCAGAGTAGTTTGGTAGAGACTGCAAACGTCAAATCTTTCAATTTTGACTTCTTAGCAGGTAAATTTCCGACCGAAAATAATTAAAAAGCTTGCCCTATGTCTAAGTATCCTGAATGTCAAATATCAAGTCTGTAGATCGAAAAATGACAGAGGGGTTTGATAGGGAAAATTGAAAAGACAGACAGAAAGACAGACAATTTCACTTTTATAGATAACAGTATTATCGGGTCTTGTCCGGGAATTGCTTTGATACTCTTTGTATGCTCATTTTTATATGAATTTTAGTAATTCCAATATTTTCTTTCTTTATAAAAAAACTACCTTATTTTTTTTAAATCCTAAAATTATTTTTAGTAAACTGTGGATATATTCACATCCCATTGAACGACGTACCCCTTCTACACACACACACACACATAGCGGACACTACGGGCCATCAATCCAGTTTATCTAGTTTGACCCGTTAGCCGTTATTTTTCCGTATCAAAACCAACTACTTTCGCATGGTTTTGGAGACCATAATTTGTTAAACCACTTTAGAAAGACCGACCCTCTGTTTATGCAAGAATCTATATAGGGTTTACTGTATAGTTTTACAATTAAGTGTATCGGAAAATTCCCTATTTTACGTTGCCTACTTGTACTAGGTTGTTGGGATCCATGGCATATAAACATCACAATCAAAAGCAAAATAATAATAATAATAATGATAATTTCCCTCGAACATTTTTGATAATTTAAATTGACAAATAAATTCAAATCTCGGAAAATATGGGAATAATCATTCAAAAATATTAATTAATATTTTTCAAATTGTCTAAAATAATAATTTTTATTAATTTAAAATAAAATAAATATTCAAGATTTAATTGAATTAAAACAAAAATAAAAAATATAAATGGGCAAAATATTTTTTGAAATAAAGCCTTTAAATTTTTTTAAATTATATTTTCTAACCTTGTCTAAAATAATTATTTTATTTACCGTTTTTTTAAAAGGAAATAATCAAGATTTAATTAAATTTGAAAAAAAGCATATTTCATCTCCGACTCGTTTTAATGGTGTTTTTCTTTAATTTAAAAAAAGAAATTCAGCGAATTATGTTCAATTCATTATTGTTTTAAAAAAGTTAAAAGAGAAAATAAACCTTTTTTTTAAAGGTTCCTTTTACCGAAGAAACGACAAAACTGATTTGAGAATTAGAAATAGATTAAAATTAAAATAATACAAACGACATTTTTTTTTTTTTCGATGAAAAAAAAAAAAAAATTTACTTTATATCTTTTTAACGTTACCTTATAAATGACCACGTCATAGAGTCGTTGTCCTGTTGTTAGTAACAAATTGAGAATGATGGAAAAATGGCTTTACCGATTATAAATAAATTAATAATGAATGTTTCGATTATCGACTAACCTAGCTTATAGCATTCCCAGATATATGGATTATTGTTGTATAAAATTTCAAGAAAATCTGGTCAGACATTTCGCAGTCTATAGGGAACGAACTCACATACATATACACACACAGA
>JAYKTE010322882.1:0-20413 GCA_036873565.1 Xipholeptos notoides | reverse complement strand
AGCTTTTTACGGTTATTATTTCTAACAAATATTAGGTTTTAAAATTTTGTCCCTTAGTTTTGGACGCTACTGTATATTTTGGCAGAAAATCATTTTTTAAACAGGTTTTATTAAACATTAACGACGTATATTGTCATTGTTCTTTAAAACAAATCCTTTCAATTTTTTGTATATTTCTTTTAATATCTTTTAATATGTTTTTGTGTATCCCGAGCTTATATATATATATATATGAAGTTTGGTTCAGAGTGGGTAGAGACCATACGTTGTATTTGCTGTATTGCAAAGTAGAGTGCTCAATATTTGCAAATTTATAAGTTTGCAAATAGAGCGATTATATGTATATGTTTTATATTTGACTACTACCCTAAGGGTTTCGGCACAACCAATGTGCCTCGTCAGGTAGTCTGGAATTGGAGTGTTCTTTTTGTCTGCATACACAAAAATACAATACTTTTTGTCTGCATACACAAAAATATATATACAAGTGTATTTGTTGCATAACATAAAGTTTGCTTCCTTCTGTTAAGAACTAGAAGTAACCTTGTGTGCGTGAAACAGGCCTGCAGACAGGTTGCTATATGTACATACATACACACTTGAATGTATGTGGAGAGAAAAAAATGAAAAAAAAATGAAATAACTGAAGAAGCTGATTAAAAAAAACAAAAAAAAACTATAGTTTGAAAATTTAATCATTTGAATAAAATATTTCAAAAGACT
Organism: Xipholeptos notoides; assembly: GCA_036873565.1. NCBI lineage: Eukaryota > Metazoa > Mollusca > Cephalopoda > Idiosepiidae > Xipholeptos > Xipholeptos notoides. Next base: position 19,690 of record JAYKTE010322882.1, on the reverse strand, counting down.
TTTTGGATCTTAAAGAGATAAAAGCTAAAAAGCCATAGCAATAGAAAAATAATAAAATGATAATATTGATTTTGAAATATAGCTAAGCATACTAAAACACACACACACACACATATATATATATATATAAATATGAACATATCATAGTCATTTTGTATCAACATATTTTCCTTTATAATAGATAAATGAAAATAATAATAATAAAAAGATTATTTCATAATAAATAGGTGTGTGAGTATATAATTGTTTGATGTAATTATATGTTAAGTGCTTAATGTCTGTGATTGAGCAGGGGTTGTTTTGGTGACTGTCCATGTTTGATCTATATGGAGAGCTCAATGTGAAAAAAATAATCCTTTACAAAGCAGATATGATTGAAGGAAGTGAAGAGTCAATGATCCTACCCACACAGCAAAACAAAATTGTTCAATATTTATTTTCCAAATTTAAATTTTTAAAAAATAAAAAAAGAAGTAGAAAAATAAGTTGACAACCCACATGGGGAGTTGGACGCAAATATTATAAACTTTGATTTGCAATAGTGTCTCTGTGGGAGGGGGGTACTAGCCTGAGGATCTTGATACATTGATATATTGGCATTATAAGGTTAAGGTTATTAGGGATTTACGGCATGTCAACTCCTGATGGTTGATATAAATTCTTAACTGTTTTATAACAGATCTCCAAGTATCTTTCTTCTTTCAATTACACTGATCAAACAGAACCTGTCAACAGATGCTCCTGAAATTGTAGTTATATTGCTGCTGTCATCAATATATATAGTTTCAGGCATAGCTTCTTTTTCCTTTTACCGAGCACTATGCTGTGACAATTTATAGCAGAAAGATTCTAATTTTTCTAGTCAGTTGACTAATGGCTTTGTGATAGATGATTGGACATTAGCATTTTAGTCCTGCTTGGATCTCTGTGAGAGGGAAGACTTCCTATTTGCTAAAGAGTACTCCCATGCCATAGAAAGCAAAACAGGTCTGTATATAGTGAAAGAGAGAGGGAGAGAGTAAGAAGTAAAAAGAGAAGTCAAAGAAGGGTCGGTTTGAGAATTCTTCACTAAGCCAAAAAAGATAAAATTAATAATTTTTAGGCAGAAAAAAAAATTATAGATCTATTTTTCAGACTGTTGTCCTCATCCTTATCATTGCTAACTTCACAATGTTTTGGCCAATGAACACTTAAGAAAAAAAGATGTATAAATTATCAAGCTTCATCAAGGATTGTGAAGGTAACAATGATAAAGATGAGGACAACAGTTCAAAAAATAAATGTACAAATTATCAAGCCTCATCTTTAGGATTGTGAAGGTAACAATGATAAAGATGACAACAAAAGTAAAAAAAAAAAATAGATATACAAATTATCAAGCATCATCTCATAGATTCGGAAAAACCAGAATGAAGGTAATGGAATGGGAGAGAGGTAACGGTCTCCGTCATTAAATGGCCACTTTCTTGAAGATGAAGAACAGTCTAGAATTTAGCTGTCAATCATTTTTAAGAAAGTAGGTATGAATAAAATGACGTAAAATAAGATTCCACACGAATTAATCTCAAAAGTGCATGATAATCACGTGTTTGTCAAATGATAAAAAAACTTCATGAAATTAATTCAAAAGTTGCAGAATTGAATCGGACTTTATCACATAAAAACTGCTGAGAGAATCCTGTGAATAAAAGTAATTATTTTCTTCCAAAAATTTGTGGTTCAAAGTTTTATTTCCTTTGCAAGTTTTTCATTATTTTACACAACATTATTTTTTGGGTTCTATATATGTTTCATGAACAAGTCTTGTCAGATGTCTCATTATTATTCTTTTAGTGAAGAAGCTTTGTCAGATGATCCCATTGTTCCAATGATTTGGAATAAAAAAGTCAACAGGCAAGAGCCACAATTCTGAAGAATAGAGACTCATTCTCAGGGCAAATTTAGATTAAAAATTATATTTTTCAACTTCTTTTTAGATTGAGGGCAAAGCAACCCTTGGCGCCCAAGCTAGGCTGGGCAATACTACTAGTATAGATATAAAAGTGACCTTGTTTATCATGTATCTCTCTGAAGAAACAAATTTAATTTGGTTTTGGGCCACGAAAATAGCTGCTAAGAGGTCAAACTTGAAAAATTGGATCATTGTAGGTCCATAGCATCCACTGTCATTGGAGGGTCAATATAATCGTAGTTTACTAAAATAATTTTCAGCTTTGAAAAAATTATGGCAGTTTTCTTAGAAAGGGAAAAAATCTTGGAATTACAAAAAACACAGATCAAAATGAGCACAAAAGCAGCATCAAAGCAACCCCTGAGCCAGGCTGGGCAATACTGCTAGTAAGATAATATTTCTTAATTTAATTATTATTTTTTCAGGTTTCCAAGTCCAGACATGTTTCTTCAAAGATAGAACATTGAAATAACAGGTTTTCTCCTCTTCTTTACTTTTTCATCCTTTTAAGAAATGCCATCAAAAATCAATTGCTTTCCCTTTCTCTTTTTTTCTCTCTCTTGCTCTCACTAAGTCTGGCTGGAAGGGGGTTCCAAACAGGAATAAATAAATATAAGGTGAACAGATGAATCCAATAGAAATACTCGCTAACACTGCTCCTCTTTCTCTCTCACCTGCAAACACACACATACTTATTTGCATAATCCGTAGATTAGAAAAGAGCTTATAAAGAGCCGAGACAAACAAACAAAAATTCCTTTCTGTCCTGGGTTTGCGGCATGCAATGTGTTCCGTATGAATATGCACTTAGGAGATCTGAAAATAGCCTGTTGCTTCTTCAAGAGAAATGACAAAAGGGGAAAAACAGAAAAAAAAAAATAATAAAGTAATGGATAATGATAGCACCAAGTAGAGCTTAGTTTGCAAGAGACAGATCTTGGTGGCGGAGGTGGTTGGGGGGAAGTTGTGTTAGGGATGAAGTGGAAGAGGGTGGGGATGGTTGTTGGGCTTGGGACTAGTGGGGTGGTTGTGTATGTGTGTGTGTGTGTGTGTGTGCGGTGGTGTTGGTGGTTGGATTGATGAGGTTGGGTTGGGTTGAAGTGAGGTAGTACTTGGGTGGCTTATTTTGGTTGGGGCTGGTAGAAGTGAGAGGATGTGTCCCTGTGTGTGTGTGTTTGTGTAGGGTATTTCTCTCTCTCTCTCTCTTTCCCTATTCACCCAACACAATTGTTCCAAATTTAGAGGTACAACAATAAAAGAGAAGAGAAGACACATATAGGGCGGGGCAGGGTGTGTGAAGATTAAATGTTGGGGGCAGGAACTTCTCTGGCACTTACTTCCCCACTATTCGTTTCCATTATTTTTTCGTCTTTTTCTCTTTTCCATTTTTTCAAGCAGGGATTTCTGCCATTGACAATGCCAAGAAGGTTTTAAAATAGAAGTAAAAAAAAAAACACAAAATAAATAACCTAGGTTTCAACATGGAGATTGTGAAGAGAAGAGAAAAGAAACACAAAGAAAGAAAGGAAAGAAAGAATAAAAGAAAGAAAAAAAAATACCTCTGGAGATTCCAAAATTAATAGTGAAGTTAGAATTTTGAAACCTTGATTTTAAAATAATCTACGTTCAATCTATTAATTCAAAAAAGAAATAATTTAAAGCTAAATGGATAGATTTGCAAAAAAAAAGGTTTAACTAAATTTAAAATTATATATTAAATAGAAATTTTTAGTTTGAGATACAAATCAAAAATATTTTTTATCAGCGAATTTCTAAAAAAGCTTTAAATACATTTTATCTGTAAAAACTTAAAAAACAAAAAATAATTAGAAAAAAAATTAAGAAACAAATATTTAAAATCTGTCTCTATAAAAAAAAAAATTCATTCTAAAAATTTTTGAAAATAAAGTCTATTTAATTTTTTGTAATTTAAGCATGGAGCTACTTATTGGTCATTAATTTTTGTCAGGTAAGTAATTTTGGGAATTTAATATTTTTTAATTCGAAACTTGTTTTTGATTTTGTTTAAAATTTGTTCATTTTTTTCAACAACCTTCATTTAAAAAATTAAAGTATAATTATTTTTAACTTTTTATTATTTAAAAATGTTCATCTTTGCTGGCTTTATTTTAAAAATTAAGGCTTAAAATGCATTTTACAGCTAGTAATGAGCTTAAAAAACATTGATGATAAAATAATGGTAAACAGTAGCATTTTATTTTAGGGACTTCTAAACATCTGCATGTATGATAATAATTTTCCAGTTAATCTTAATAATTATTTTGTCAATTCTTTTTTTTTATTACAATAGATCTGTGAAGCCAAGGAGCCTTCATTCCCAAGGGAACTTAAGCCCACCACCCCCGCAATTGCAGGGTTTAATTTCAGCCCTGCTTATGAATGAGAATTAGTATTCAGAAATGTAACCTTCCATTTTAAAGACAATTGGATTAAGATATTGAATTGGAGGAAAGAAAATTAGTTAGTCATGATGTTGTGATGATTATTGGTTAATACTTTTAAATTGTCTCATTGAAACTGCTACAATTCTGAAGACCATCTTAAAATGTTCATCAGAATTCAAAATCCACAATACCAAGTGTGTTCAAAAATTTACTGTGCCCCTATGATTTCAAGAAAAAAAGTTCTAAAACAGGTTAACAAAATGTTTTGAATAGTCAATTTATTTTTAAGAACAGTGACTGTCCGTTGATTTGTGAAAAATGAGGAATTAGAGTTTAAAGAACTTTTGTATTTGAAAAGACTGCTGTTTATTTTTAAATAAACCACACAATAAAAGGTGCATAGTGACTTTCTGAACTCACTGAACATGGAAATCCAATCACTATTCCTCCCATTGAAAAGACTGCTTAAAGGTGTTTGCACTGACTTTTTAAAAACGCTGTATTTTTACTCCCAGTGTAAATGCACAAATCTCAAAGATTGGATGAATCATTACAAATTGATAAAATTGTTGTTGTTTTTTTTAAATAAAAATAAGCAATCTTACCTTCTTCAGCTAGATCTTTATTAATTACTAACTTCCCATGTCTGAGATAATTTAAAATTGGACCAAAGTATGTTGGATCTCTGTCTATCAGGAATGCACCAATTTCATCCTGAAAGAAAAAAGTCAAATGACACTTAGGAAACAAAATGGAAATTGTTTAAAAAAATTTGTATAAGAAAACAACAGAAACAATAAGAAACAAGATGCATTACAAGACATGGGATATAATGAATTTAATATTAATAATTATGCTATTTAAAAAAATGAATAATTAAACGTAATAATATGGTGTTTTTATTTATAAACTAGAAGTATTGCATGAATTTGACAGGGGATACTTTGAGGCTTCTTTTGCATTCATTTTAATGTATGTTTTTTTTGTAATTCCAAGATTTATTTTCTTTCTAAGATAAATGCCATAATATTTTGAAATTCAAAAATTATTTTAGTAAACTCATTTATATTGACACCCCAATGACCAATGTAGCTTCAATGAGTGGACACTACAGACCCAAGAGTATTCAGTTTTCCAAGTTTGACTCTTAGCAGCTATCTTTCTGGCTTAGATCCAAATCAAATTTGCCCCACTGGTCCAAATACACCATATATAAACTTCAAATCTCTAGACCAAAATTTGGCAAAGTAATTTGGTAGAGACCATTCCCTAGACCCACACAAAAAAGGTCACTTTTATCTATATATACAATATAGAAATTCCCTTAAAGAAATATACATTTATATGCTATTTCTTTATTCAGACTATATAATCAATTTTTTTTTGTGATATTAAGTCCATTATTTTAATGGGTTTGCACCTTAGTAATTGTATTAAAAAATTAAAGGGAATTTTTTTTTTAAATTCAATTTCAAAACTTTCTTTTGAAGAGCCTGATTACTTGAATAAAAATCATCAAAGATTCACAGAGACTTTTTTAAAAAAGTTTTCTCTTTCAATTCATGTTAAGTATTCTTAGAGGATAGGATTGAAACTGAAACCTCCAAATGTTACTTAGAGCTCATTGAAACCAAAAACTCGGGCCTTTATGCATTGCATTTTTGTATTTGGTTTGTTGTTATTGTTTTGTGTTTTTGGGGATTTTTTTATCCAAAACTAAACTAATTATTTAACTTGATAAGGAAATAAACCTTTATTGACAAACAGCTATGTAGATTCATGGAGGAGGGCCAAACAGCTATGGAGGCTGCAGTGTCATAGAGGAGAACTATTTTATTAAATATGTAAATAAATTTTCTGAGTGTTCAAAGAAAACAAGGGTTCAATATAATATAAATAAACATTGTATTTAATTTTTTTTACTATAGGAATAGTCCTTATTTTCTTGGTAAGTAGATTGTAAAATTAATTCAGAAAGTTGTGTAGAAACAATTGTAAAAGGAATTGGTTTAGTAAAATTCTTGTAAAATTTATTTTGTTTTCAGGAAAGCTATTTGATTTATTGTTAGGACAATTGGATTTGAGTGAGCAAGTTGGATATATAAACAATAAGTAGTGTGACAATATGCTTTTAAAGAATATTCTTGTCACAGCCCTATCGCAAAATAGTCAAGTTATGACCAGAATATTCTTTAATAAAGACATAAGTCACAGCTCTAATAATAAGACACAGAAGGGTAGAGAAAAGATGTTGAGTAGAGAGGGAGGTCAGCATGGGAGAGACAGATGGTTAGATCCTAGTGCTATCTGAGATTATAATTCTCTCTCTCTCTCATTTAAAGAATTTTTTCAAACTACAGTATCCTACATAAAATGAAAAGAAAATTTCATAAAAAATAGCTTTTGTTTGTTTCTTTCTCCCACTTCAATGTCAAAGTCAAATGGACAAGATTATGTTGTAAAACGAGGATGAGAGAATCCATGCGTAACAAAATAGTATGGTTACAGGTTTGTTTTTTGGAATACTGGAGAAGAATCTTGATAACTTGTACATCTATTTTTCAACTTGTCCTCATTCTTATCAGTGTTACTTTTACGTTTCTGCCAAATAACTCCTTGGCCTTCTACATGTGATTGAACTCAGATTTCATGTCGTAATTAGGAGTCTTCACAGAACTTAAGACATAACCCTTTATCTAATCCACTGGGTTAGACTGTTCTAGTTCTGTTAACCATATCAGGGTAGGAGTGTTAAGTATTTTGAAATGTATTCTTAGTTATTATTGCTACTGGGTGGGATTGAAACCTTCACCATCAGATAATGTTCACTTACAGCTATAGAAAATCAATGCCTTTATCTGTTACACCACAGATCAATTTTTTTACATGTTTAATGCTTAATGATTTTGCTTTATATATATATATATATATATATATATATATATAACTAATAACTAAAAAAATATTATTCGTTTTTAGTAAATAAACACTAGTTGCTAAGTTAGTGTAAAAAAGAAAAAGCCATGTACCCTTTTGTAGTGTTTAACAATTTCTACCAAGTGTAGGATTAAGTTCTAAACCCCTAATAAGCGCCACAATTAATAAAAATATTTTCTCAAAATAGCTAATTCAGTTGCTGTTATTCCAGAGTTAAAAACTCTTTTCATTCATTCCACAATTTAAAACATCCACTAAGTTATCAGCAACCACCACCTCAGCCACAATCAGCATTGCGCATGAGGATGCAGCAACCACCACCATCACCATCACAAAGCTGCTGCTCCTCCTCCTCCCCCACTCCTTTTAAACTGCAGTAAGGATTTAGGTTTTCACTTAATGATTATTAGATTTGATTACACACAAAATGAAATTCCTTCCCCACCCTCAAAATGAAATATTGAGAAATGCAGTATACAGGGTGGTGCTGATGCAGTGGTACACTTGATGCATCAAATTTTAAACTTAAATGGTTTTATTTCCACTCACCTGATTTTATTATACAAAATTTGAAAAGATCCGGCATATTTGTAATTCATGAGTAGTGCACTTTAATGTAATCGCGCACACACACACACACACACACACATATATATATATATATATAAACACTTTTCTTTTTATCGTTGCCAACATCAATTTGAAACATATTTTCGGCCGGTCTAGCCTTGATGATTGTATTTAAGCCGAAACGTTTGAACTTCGGCTTTTTATGTAATAATATATTATTAATATATTGTTATCATTGTTGTTTTTCATATTATGTATATTTTTCATATATATATAATCACATACATATATATATATACAGTCATATGAAATAAACACACATAGACATGCATACTCACATATATATATATGAACACATACACATATGTGTATATATAGATTCACACACATACACACACTCATATATGTATATATAACTTTTTTTGCAATCTGTCTACAGCTTGTCAGGACAGCTACACAAACAACAAGTCTTCCTCTAGACAGGATCAAAACCGTATTGAATTGATGTCAGGCTGATATTCTAACCACTAGCCCATTAGTCAAACTGCCGCTACAGGCTCGGTTTTTACTGCTATAGTCACTAAAGAGTACTCAGCTCATCTACTTGTGAAGGGAGATAGGGGCTTATGAAAGTTGAAAAAACGGAATAAGTACAACAAATAGTTAGAAAATAGATAAATGATAAATAGTATATGCTTGAGATTTTGGAATGTTGTTTTTTACCCAAATGAGTTGCTCCCCCAAATTAATGAGCCGCCTCTGACAGGAGTGACCAAAAGGTTAGCTGGAACCAAAGTCCACATTATTGCAAAGTTGAAATCTTTCAATTCTCACACTTCCTGAAACCTAATTATTCGTGTGCATCAAATAGTTGCATGCACAAAAAGAACTAAAGATGACAAGAGACCTCAAAAAACAACCCACTACAAAAACATACAAAACTAGGGTTAGAAATATAATATTCATAATTCCATAGATAACCAACTACTAGTAATTATTTATAATGGAAGAATGTTTAATAGCAGTGATAAAGCAGATTCAGTTTTAAAAGTAATTAGTATTGACAATGAGTTTATAAAAACAATGGACATGGTTGCTTGTGATATCTATTGAGCTCTAAGTCTATAGAAAGTCAAAAGAATAGGAATATCAACATCAAAAAGTAGAATCTGGGGATGAAGGAAAAAGTATTTTGCTATAGGAGTACTATGGTGATAATGATACCAGTGGTGAAGACAGTCATAATAATATAGATAATGGTGGTGATAACAATACTGATGATAATAATGATACCAGTGATGAGGATAATGATACCAATGATTATAATAATGATAGCAGTGATTTTAATGGGACTGGTGATGATAGGGATAATAACTATACTAGTGGTGATGATTATATTCGTGGTGATGATGTTAATAACAATCAAGTTATGATGGTGATAATGATAACAGCGATAATAATGAGAACAGCTGATACTTAAATCACTCATCTTTATGATGACAGTGATATCAATTATTCTAAAGTTAATGATACAACTGTTGACAGTGATAATAATGATGATGAAGGTAAAAAGGTTGTTGGTGATGGTAATGCTGATGATAAAAATGATGATATAAATGCAATTGATTCAATCCATTTATCTTGACAAAGAGATGAATCGACCATTAATTAATAGACTATGATTTCCGACTTTAAATGAAATACAAAGAGAAGTGGTCTATGTTCATTAGAAGATCTTCAGAAATGAATCCATGTTGGTTTAATTTGTTCTTTAAAAATCAATAGAAACTTTTATGTAGTCTTTGTTGGTTATATACGTCCATTTACAAATGCCTGGAATTGGGCAGGAGGGAGAGAGGAGATAAATAAAAGGTTTTGTTTGCCGTTCAATTCTTATACAGTGACATGCAAAAGTATTCATTACATTGGATAATTGTAAAAATCTGAAGTTCTAATTAATATTTCATGGTGAAACTTGGATGGATTCTTTATTCTAATTTAAGAAACAAATTCTCCAAAGGATATTGAAAATAAATGCTTATTTCATTATAAACTTTGAAAAATATCAAAATCACTGACACAATTAATATTTAGTTGCAAATCCTTTGTTTTGCTTTACAGCATAAAGGCTTTTTGAATAATTGTTAGTTTTCTGTTAGTGATTTTGATATTTTTTTAAATAATTCTTTTTTTTTTCAATATCCTTTGGAGAATTTTTTCTTATCTTAGAATAAAGAATCCATCCATTTTCATTTTGAAATATTTATTTCAATTTGAGATTTTTACAATAAACCAGTGTATTGTATACTTTTGTGTGTCACTGTATATATGCTTATACTCTTTACAGGGTTTCTTTGTTAATCAGTGAATCAAGCTTTACAGGCGTTTAATACAAATAAAATTTTCTTGATTTTTTAAATCAAATGTTATTTATTATCATTTACGCTTCTCAATTCCTTGTGGAACATAGGTCCACAACAATACCCCAAGATATTTTACACAACACATAACTTGCAAACATTGGATTGCAAAGTTACTGCAACAATTTTTTGATACCCAGAATGAGGAAAGAAACAATGCATATTTTGAGCTTTTACTAATTGTTATCAAGATTTGGTAACTGAATAGAAAATTACTAGATACATTATCATCATTATTATTATCTATGTTGTTGTCATAATCTAAACCAGTGGACACAATAAGAACAGACAAAGGTTTGAGTTAATGATATTGAAAAGTATTAATAAAAGGCTATTGATGGAAAGCAATTCTATTCTGTTTCTCTTCAGATCAAATCGGAAGACCACATTCTGGATTTCCTAAGAATGAATTCGTAATTATAAAAAAGGAAAAGTTTTCGACAAAGACATCAGACAAAATAGAAAGAAAAAAGAAAAGAATGAGAAAACAGGAAAAAATAGAAAAAAGAAAATTAAAAAGAAGAAACACAAGAAAGTGAAAAAATAAATTAGTAAAATATATAAGATATTTAAAAAAAAAAAAGACAGGGTTATTATTTGTTCAAAATCCCTGCATTAATATTTAATTTACTCAACATGAAGCAAAAACCTTTTCATGAATTGTGTGCTTGGTACATCATGACTCCTCAACTAACCACTGTTGACAGGGAAAAATCATTTAAGCCTCCAAAAATGGCACTAGCATTCAATCTCTGGCTTCCATCTTCAAAGTTCATTCAAGAACTATAAAAAAAATGGGATAAGTCCCAGGGAAAGTGGAATATTGATCAGGAGGGTACAACAGAAAGAGGGATCGTTACTTCGATCAATAAGGGCTTGGTTTATGACAGAGGAGTTCAGCAATGACAGTCCAAAAGGCAATCAGAGAAGGCTTGTTAATGAAATTGTACATTATACCAGTAAGGCACCTTGTTACCCCTGGACAGAAAGTGAGGAGATTCAAGAAGGCAAAAGCACTAAGGTAAAACATGGTCCTGGAGTTTCATACAAGATGCATGTTCAAACCGATGAAACAGTTGCATTCTTGCCTTCAATCCTTAGGAAAGAGACAAAAGTGCTCTTTTTAAGAGCAAAACACCTACGAAAATGATGGCTTTTGCTTGCCTAGCATCATATAGCAAAAAAATGCCCAAATGTTAACATTTTCATATAGTTTTCAATACTATTGCTTTCCATCAATAGCCTTTTCAACAATAATTTTAGTTGTGCTGCAAAATAGATAATTAATTTAATAATTATTATTCTTTCTGTTTTTTTTACAAACTATATGATCGAACCTTAGTACAAAATTCCAGGTCAATAATTAGCTTTTTATTAATAAGATCAAATATAGATTTCCAATATATATATATATATATATATAAAAATAAATAAATCACACATTAATATTTTCCCCTCTACACAAACAAAATATAAAAATACTTTTTTTTTTAAATTATATCGACTGCAAATTCAACCATGTGGCAAGCAAATATTCGACCACTGAACTATACTGACACTCACAAAATATAAAATTGGAAAGAGGTACATGAAATTATATCAACTGTGAATATAAAAACAATAACAATTTCATCTCCCTCTCTTTATTTATTTATTTCAAAAAAGAAATTCAGTGAATTATATTTAATTCGGTATTTTTAAAAAAAATAATTAATTTTATTTTAAAGGAAAAAAAAGAAGAAAATTTAAAAAAAATAGTTTTTTTTCTCTTTTAAAATAAAACCATTTTTTTTTTTTTGAATTTTCTTTTGAGGAAGAAAAAATGAAACAAATTCAAGAATCAGAAATGGGTTAAAAATAGAAAATAATATAAACCACTTATTTTCTATCTTGGATGAAAAAAAAAAGAAGAATGTCTTGCGGACTTTTGTCCTCATCTTTCTTGGTTGTTGTTTCACCATGTTTCAATCAACTTCTCCTTTGGCCTTCATCAGAAGGCCAGAAGAAAGAGAGAAATAATTAGATTTATAAGACTGTAAAATCCAGCCTTGAGCACCCTTCAGGGCCCATGGAGCAGCAGATAGAGGCATTGAGTCTCTACAGTTCCAGGTGAGCATTGTCTGAAGATAGCAATTTCCATTTCTACCCAAGCAGGTCAGAGGTTTAGTTGGTCAAAACATAGTGTGACAGACAACAACTATGGAAGGCAGTGGTTGCTTGGGATATGGTTACAAGACTCCTATCCGGTGTCACAGTTAATCACCTGAAGAAGTTGAAATGTGGTGAAACAACCACCAGGAAAGAAGAGGACAACAGTCCGCAAGAAACTAATACATAAATTAAGAAGCCTCATCTCAAAGAATTCCCAAATAAATACAGAATTTAACAAGTTGATCAGGAAGACAGCCTTTCACAGAAAAGGAAGCTTTTTTTATACAAGCTTTATAAACCGTGAAGATGTTTACCTAAATAAATGTTATTTGATTAGAAATGTGTGGGAGGACAGGTGAAGGTGAAGCGGGGGATTAATGAAAAGAAAAAGAAATAAATTGTTTTATCCTAATTTGGGTGGGAGGTGATTTTTTTTTTCAAATTGTGTCGAATGTCTATTATGCTCCTTTTTCTTATTTTCTGTACTAAGTTTAGGGTTTCGTGTATGCAGCTTTTTTTTTTCTTCTTCAATTAAAACTGCCTTACTTGCTAGACATGTGCATTAGAATAACATGCAAATAGAATCAATATTAGATAGCTAGCATTTGCATGGGAAAGGTAGAGGTTAAGACGAAGAGAGAATAAAATGATAAAAAGGAAAATAAGGAGAGAGATTGCAAGCAGAGAGAGAGAGAGAGAGATGGTAGATAAAGAAAATGTACTTAGGCATTTTATCTATACTAATGATTAATAGCATGCTTATGTGTGTATATTCCTTATGCTAGTCCAAATTCTTTGATTTATTTCTGATTTGACACAGAATTAGATTATTTCAGGTAGACAAGATAATATGCCAAGCTCAGCTAATATATAAATTCAAGGTGGGAGATGGAAATGAAAGAGGGATACAAAAAAAAGGTAGGGAAGTTGGGGACAAGTAGAAGACACGCATTTAATTTATACTAAATAATCAAAGTGTAACTTTGCAAGTATAACTTTAAACCAATTCAGGAACTGAAATATTAATTTCATAGTGTAACCTTAATAGGTTAAGAATCAGTATTATTTGGGCAATGGGAATTTTCCATAAAGTGTCAACTTGGAAGTGATATCCAATTTTTGCCAGTCAGGTATGCGCAGGCAAAATTTTACATAAACTACTTCTTTAAGAACAAACTATGGTAAACTGTCAACATCAAATTGTTAAAAATTTCTAATTATTTCCTAAGCTTACTACTCTACCAAAATGCTGTGTATGTGTTTTGTATTTTAATGATGAATCTCTTTTGTGATCCAATATTATGTATATGTGGAGACAAAATAATGGAATGCATTTTCTCATTACAATTAGATTTACTGATGTGTTCTAAGAAAAAGAAAATTAAAGTGAGTTTTGATCCCACAAAAAGGCAATATAAATTAAGAATGCATTACAAGACTTGATCATGGTTAACACAATAAGAACAGTCTATCCTAATTGATTAAATAAAGTTTCGTAAAGGCTCCATGTAAAGACATGAAGGATCTAGAGTTCAATTATAATCACCAGAAAGCCAAAGGCTGGAGGGTACTTGAACTCAAGTTGGGAAGATAATGATGAGAATAACAGTACAAAAACCCAAAATATAAATTACCCAGCCTTATCTCAAGGATTCTGAAATAAGAATGAAAATGAAGACAACAGTCCCAAAACCCAAAATGAATTAATAAGCCTTATCTCGAGGATTCTGAAATAACAATGATGATATTAGTCCCAAAACACAAATTAACAAGCATCATTTCAGGGATTATGAAATAAAATTAAGATGAGAACAACAGTCCAAAAACCCAAAACAAATTATCATATATATATTAAATATCGTATATAAGGAATTAAAGCGATTACAGCTTTTCTCCTTTTTGTGTCAATGTGTGAATAGATATATAAAAGAAATCTATACAACAGTTTGAGGTTGAATTAATTATTTCTGACGACACCTGCTTTTCTCTTTCCTGTCACTGGAAGAAATTTTACGCTTGCCCTAGAAAAATTATTTTTGTCTTCATTTACAAAACTGACATGTATAACGGCATGCCTTTGCTACATTTGTGTGTGTTAAGAGGCATGTGGAGTGGGAAAAGAAAAGAGAGATAATTAAAAAGTTACCACTCCTAGAATGGAAACCAAATCATATATCTATATCTTCATAATCTTGTTGTTAAAATACTTGATAAAGTAATTGTTTTGTGTGTGTGTGTGTGTGAGAGAGAGTGTGGGTGTGTGTGAGAGAGAGAAAGTGTGTGTTTCAACTAGACAGAAGCCTGCATGTGAACATATACATACATACATACGTATTTATAAAAGCCAGGCCACATTTATAAATTACTGGAGATGAATTTAGCAGATGCCAATTCATTCACATAGTGTTATGATAAAGCTGCACATGATGTAAGAATTGGCCTATTTGAATGGGAAACTATTAACAGGGTCAACATAAAGAATTTCATCTATGGTTCACTTGTAATAGAATAACAATGAAATATTTTTATTCTATATGGGTCTCTTCACAAGGTTCAAAGCTAATTAACAATTCACACGCATTTATTTCCTCCCAATTAAAGAACTATCTTTCAGAAAATATAGGCTTTATTGGGGAAAATTGGTTGATAATTTTAGACAATTTATATCTTTTTAAAATATGTCAAAATAACTTCTAGAAATTCAGTAATAACAAGGTTAAGAATTTGATTATATTCTTTTTTTTTGCAATTCATTGATAACAAAGAGGATTCAGAAAAACATTTTAATGAGTAACATGTTTTGAAATTTTTGAGATAAAGGTTGATAATCTATATTATAATTCTGATTGTTTCTATGTTAGTTACTTAATACAACTGTAACACCTTTTGACCAGTATAAAGGAAAATGGAACATTCCAAATGCTTAAAATGACCATGACTCTTTTTGACAACGCTGAATGAAAATGGAATATTTCAACTGCTAATGAACCAATTGTTCCAAGATTATCTCCTTAGACTTGGTATCGCTTATAATGAGATTAAGAGCAGCAGCCCTTGGTAAACCTTGTGGGTCTCTGGTGAGATATAAGGGGGAGGAAGTCGGGTTTTTGGCAGAGAGAGGTAAATGGCTGGTAAACTTTATTCTTCTGTGTATTCTTCATTGTTTCCCATCACCTTCCATTTTCAGAAGACCAGAACGATGAAGAAATGGCCCCTCTCTTAACTTTGGAAGAGCCAGAGAACAGGACATTTCAAAAGTAAGTATCCCTTCCAATTTTCTCCTCTGGCCCAATTGTCTGTTCCAAAAAGATGGCCATCAGGGTACAAAACGTCAGTCCGTCAGAGTACAAAAATCTTCAATGGTATATATAGGTTTTGGTTTTACAAAGAATCAGTTTTCCTTTTTCTAAATATGTGAAGAGACACATAGTATTTTTTTTACCAACTATCAGGAATAACTTTAATCCCTCAAAGTTTTATTCAACAGAGTGAATTAGGTAAGTAGAATCTCAAAGGTTGGAAACTATACCTATAAAAACAGGAGAATAGTAGTCTAAATAATGTAAATGACATGGGAAATCTTATAAAAAAGAAAAAAAGTTAATTAAAATAATGGTTTTGAAACTATGTCTTTATTACATTTCAATAGAAACGTTGAAAGAGAGGAAAAAAGAAAAGAAAAGATATAAAAGCAGTGTTCCCAAGTTATTAGCGTATTATTTGATTTTTTTTAATTAATATATTTAAATCTGACTTCAACTAATAATATCTATGGAAGATGCTAAAAGTATTGATATATTAAGATACAAATTGATCAATGATAATCTTTTGAACACTGTTTTTATATATTTTCTTTTTTTTCTCTCTTTCAAAATTTATTTTGAGTCCACAACATAATAAAAACATATCTTGTAGGATTCCAAATGTGGATTAGCATTTATATGTCTTGATGATGATTTTAATAAGCTGAAATTATATAGCATCTGCCTAAATTTAATAATTATATCCATATTTCGCTTTAAAAAATAATTATTTTCTGTGGTCTATATTGTCAGGAATTTATTTATAGTTAAATTGCTCAATATCAGTGATAAAGTATGCGTAAAACTTCCATCATCCAACTCTCTCTACAGTACATAAATGAACATAAACAACACAGTAACCTTTGATCTGATGATCACCAAAGCAAAAACTGCCAGTCACCAAAAACTATATATATATATATACACACACACACACACACCTATATAAAATAGTTGCAGTTATGAAGTATATATGTGATTGATGTTTTTCACATCAGCCAAATCTTCAGCAAATTAGTCAATTATATTTTCTAATAGTTTCAAATTCAATTATGAAAATCAGAAACGTCTAGTTTAATCTCTATATTACTCTAAAAGTGATCATTTTTGTCTAGAGACTTGAAATCTAATACATGGGCTATTTGCACCAGTGGAACAAAAATAGCTGCAAAAAGGTAAAACTTGAAAAAATGGATCGTTGGAGGCCCATAGAGTATAATTTTACTTGAACAAAAGTGCTCTAAGCCTTTGTATTTGGATTGCAAATTTAGTTTTTAGCATCATTCGTTTTTGTGATAAAAGATAAAGGATGTTAAAAGGCTGTATGCTGCATTACTTTGTTTTCCATCTCTAACTCGCTTCAGATATAGATAAAAGGGGACAAGAGACAGAAAGTTGGTGCCAAAAGTTCCAGTCTGAAGATGAGGTATAACCTCAAAATATAACTAATTAATGAAAAACAAAGTAACGCATCATACGGCCTTTTAACATCCTTTATCTTTTATCATATATACAATATATGCACCATATGCCGGTATACAGGGCTAGTGTCATAAGGTCATAAAACAAATGCTCGGTAAACCAGGATTTTTTAGGTCATGGAGACCAAAAGCACTTTTCAAGGGTATGTCTGAATTTACCATTTTATTTATAGAAAAATGACTTTACAGTATAGTAAAAGAGTATGCTATGTGGTGTTACTACCCTCCTGTACTTACGTTTCTTATTGTTGCAGTACAAAATTAAAATGTGTTTATATTATCATTAGCACATTAGTTAAATGCATAATTCCATGCAATAACTGAAATAACTTAATGAATAAGAATGTCTTTAGAAAGCGTTTGGAAAGCATTTAATACAGTTTATAATCACATACATAGACATTTTAAAACTGCATCCAAAATTTGCATTTTTTTCACTATTCCCGGGGAGGGGGGTAAAGGGGAATACTGAAGGAATAATATATATATATATATATATACAGATACCCAAGTTAGTGTCTATGGCGCAGATAAACCACTTGTGACAAATGTCATAACTGGGATAGATGGACGTTTAGTCTTTGTTAAGACAGGCATCTAGAAGACAGAAAAACTCTAAAGTAAAAACCTGAGCCATGTTGTTCATGTAGTCTGTGCGAAACCCTTGCACTGTGTGTTATCAGCAGTTCAAAGAAGTGTTGGATGGTGCTACACAAGCCTTCATCACTATAAAATAATATTTGTGTGGCAGTCTGTTAGCCATCTTTGGTTCGATTACACTCACATGTTTAAATTGACTGGAGAGTCCATCCTATAAATGATGACTGCTATTCATAGAAGGATATCTTTAGAGTGCGTGTATCTGAATGTAAGGCCTGTGCACGCCATTGTGCAAGAGGTGAGAGACAAGCCCCCCACTCTCCTAAATGCATGGATTAATACACTTCCTTTTCTCTAGCCATTTTAGGATTTGCTTGTTGGCGTGTAAAGTTTTGTGACTGATAACAGCTATCCCTCCCTGAAAGACATACCCACATGTCACACAGATGGTCAGGCTGGAAAGTATCCAATGCGCACATACACACATACATCCATCCATAAACAATTATTTATCCATACATACATACATACATACATGTACACTCATATGTGACACACCCACCCAACTGAATCTAATGCATTATTCCTTAAAAAAGAAAAAAAAAAACTCCAATGGATAAAAATAAAAAATGTGAGTTTCATATTATTTAGATATTCAATACTATTCTTAAAAATCAAAGCTCGGCTTGCTTAAAATAAATATTGAGAAAAAAGGGAAAGGAAGAAAGAAAGAACTTTTATTCTTGTACAAATAGAGCCATGACTTTACCATATGACCAGAAAAAATAGAATAATGAGAGAGAAAGAGAGAACATTTGCAACGAAAGAATGACTTAAAATACATGAAATTCTTTTCGCATAAACAAAAAGCTCATATTACAGCCTGAAACACTACATACAAATAATACACACCCTTAAGGGACTAACAAAAATAAAACAAAAATAAAACAAAACAAAAAAAATAAATAAGACTCAAGTTCATTTCTGCAAATAACTTAATCAGCACATTTTTAAAAATAATTTTATGCAGAGAAAAATTAAAATAAACACAAAAAATAAAAAAGAATGTGTCTAGCTAGATATGTGTGTGTGTGTGTGTGTGTGTAGATGCATATGTGTGTGCGTGTTTAGGTGCATATCTATGTGTGTTTAGGGCATGTGTGTGTGTGTGTGTGTGTGTGTGTGTGTGTTTGTATGTGTGTGTATGTGTTTGTATGTGTGTGTGTGTGTGTGTGATGGTTCATCCATGCATGTTAGTAGAAGATTGAATAATTTAAGCTAATAAATATTTTTGGACATTTCTTCCCTTTCAATTTCCAATTTTTTCTTATTTCTTCAGACCAAAGCACAAAGTTGGAACTTTTATATGCAATGTTGGTGTTTGATCCAGCTGTGAACCTCAAATAAAATGTCAACAATTTTAAAACTGCATCCAAAATTTGCATTTTTTCACTATTCCTGAGGTGGGAGTAAACGGGAATACTGAAGGAATAATTAATATATATATATGTGTGTGTGTGTGTGTGTGTGTGTGCATGATGAGAATTATAATTTAAAAGGACAGCATAAGCCAAAAATAAGGTTTTATTAAATGAGACAGATCTCTCGTGAAAATAAAAATTTGAGTTTAAGGAGACAGCAAATGTCAATCAAAATAAATTTATTACTGACTCCTAATTAAGCTGTGAGTTTTATCCTTTGTTCATTTTATCTATCAATTTATATATATATATATATATATATATATGAATTCACTGGGATCTGCATACAAGCCAGTTTTACCATCTTTATCTCTCTCTATCTCCAGAGAGAGAGAGAGATAAAGATGGTAAATCTCCATATAGAGACAGAGAGAGAGATACAGATCCCAGTG
>JAYKTE010322771.1:0-11175 GCA_036873565.1 Xipholeptos notoides | reverse complement strand
GGTGCTCGACCAAGTAAATATCATATATATATATATATATATATATATATATAATTTATTTATTTATTTATTCTGTGTCTATTTTCAGTTTCACCGGCGCTGGGAATTTCAAGTCCTGTTCCAAGTAAGAATATTCATCTATTCGTTACAAAACCATTTTTTTATTCGGATTTAATCCCCAATAACAGTTTCACTGTTTGGAGTTCTGAATTCAAACTTAGCCAAAATAATGTGAAATAAAAATGTGTGTATTTGCTTCTGATTGCAATTAGGAGAAAATTGATTTAGTAGAATAAACCTTTTGCATTACACGTAGCACTGATTTGTGTGGAGCCTATAATTATAAACATATTATACCTCAAAATTTAAACAATTAGAAGTCAATTTCTGACATCTGGTATAGTACAGCTGTCTGGCATTTCTTGCAGCCATCTTACATCTTTATTTGCTATTAGAATTAAGCTGTGCTGATTTTTTGTGCATTCTACAAACTTGCTTTATAGACGTTTATGGCGAGCAAAACCATGTTAACCTTTTCACATTTATGGAACCCCAGAGTTCTGGTTGGATATAGATAGATTCGAATTTAATGTTTTGTTATGGAGATTCTTAACTTTTCCTTCTTTCTCGTGCATTCTTACCAAGCATTTTCTTGCGTATTTTTTATTTGGGTGCACATTGTTGTTTAATACAGATTAACAAAATTCATTAACTTTGCATTATCTACACGCTATAACCCCAAACTCATACACTTATAAGGAAATCAACCTTTGATTGAGAGTTGTGTTTAAAGATATTCCAAATTAATTTGAAACGGTTTCCATCTATAAGAATGTACAAGAGTCAATTGGCAAAATGCTGCAAATTCAGACAAAAAAAAACATACAAATCTTAGAATCACAGGAATTCCTAAGTGTGAAAGATCTTAAATTTGCGAAATAGTATAAGTTACGGACCAACCTCAGCAATTATTGGCATGATATTATAAGAAAAAAGAATATACTGGTTGTTAGAATCCATCGTGCAATAGCATGGAAATATGTGACAAGAGGAAATATAGAATAGAAAATAAAAAAATAACACGAGTTGTCTTTTCGGGTTTTTATTTTTGACTGAGAAGTTATAAAAGGTGATAATAACGAAGAGTGTTCTAGTTGGCTAATTCAAAAAAGCATTCATTTGAAAAATTTAGCTCGATTAGCACTTAATAAATTTTAGATGGAGTGTGTAGCTGTTGGGATTGAACTGGAGATTATAATGAAATGAACAGCATTTTAGAATTTTAAACTCTTTATTTAGAAAGAGCTGTGATTCCAGTATTTGAATATCCAATAATAGCCTGTTGATATTTTCAATGCGTTAGTACCATTTTCTGCATCTATTATTAAGGATAAACTTTTGTCATCCAGGAATTTGACTAGTAATGTGGATTCTTCTCTTTTAGATTTGTATCTCCTCCATCGGCATTTTTCGTCTTAAGCGTTGAAATATAATTTGACGCAACTTTGATGCTCACCTCACCACCTGTTAGAATTTCTCATGCAGTGACGTTGAAATAACTATACGACAATATGAAAGAAAAATAATACGCGTGAACGGTTTAAGGTTTTGTTTTTAACAAAAGTATCGTTACAAAAGATATTGAAAACCAATTGCGTTCTGATTGGCTGATTCAAATAGGCAATCTACTGATTGACTGAGGGTAGTTTTAGGTTAAATTTCATTTATTTCCTTTTATTTTGTTATTTATTGACAGGGAACATAGCATTTTCTTTATTTTATTTCAATTGTAAAAAATAATCTCAGAACCAATCAATAATTTAGCATATATTTTAATAGAAAAATCCTTAAAGAATATATTTGATATAGAAAATTCTTAAGTGGGGTAAAAACTTTTATATTATCAATCTAACAAAAACACTTGCTTTAAATAGAACATGAATTAAAACTATTATTATCTTTTGTTTCTCCAGCTTTTTCTGTTCTCTAGACAAATTCTATACACAACTATGAAACGTCTTATTTTCTCTGCTAATTCATTATTATTAGCGATGGATTCTACATTCCTTATTACAAAAGACAGTTATAAAAATTTCAAAAATTAGGAATAGGAAATTAATTGTGAGTAATGAACCATTAGAAACTTAGGAATTAGTTATTTGTTTATATTGTCATTAATCTGTTTGTATTTTTTCTTTTTTAGTGGATAAAATGTGTTTTTTCCCAAATACACGCCATTGTGTGCCATGTGGTTCAGGTTTCTACGAGGACGCTGACAGTTGCTTCAAATTCTACACGTGCGCCAACGGTGGACTGGTATCCATGTCCTGCCCTGAGGGAACCCATTGGAACCAAACCGTTACACGATGCGAAAATGGTGACAGATGCTAGCCCGGTTTATCCAAGAATAACAATTATCTTCTTTGAGAATTAACGATTCCTTCTGAATTTTTAAATATCGATGTTGCATCTTTCCAAGTTCAATTTAAGAATGCAGTCTTCAAGTTGAGCAAAATACTATTCAAAATTAGAATGTTCTATCTAATATCGTGAATCTTTAGAAATAACAACTTGGAATAGTTTGAAAAGTGTGATAATTTGTTATCACAATTATTTCGAACAAAAATTTGAATCAATACTTTGTTCAATTCTGAAGAAAAGTCTAAAACTATAACAGTTTTTAAACATTCAATAAAAATGATTACCAATTGTAATTTTTACAATTATGAAACAAAATATCATTAATTCATATAGATATGAAACAGAAATAGTTTTTTATTTGAAATCGGGTGTGAATAGGTCGATGCTAACAAATGTATATATTCATTAAAGATTAAATATGCCATATTATTTTTTTTCTATATTCAAGCATCAAAAGGAACATTTTTTCTTTTGGTAACCTGCAACATGAATTATTAATGTGTTTTAGGGTTTGGGTTTGTCTATTAAATAATGGGGCTAGTAGAGGAAAATATTATATAAATTTTTTTTTTTTTATTAATTAAAATAATGATTAAATACTTTTCAAAGTATTTTCTTATTTAACAAAATATAGAAAAATACAAGGAATGTACGGCTTATCTTTTTTTTAAAAAAACAACCTTATATGCTTTTTTAAACAACCTTTCTTCCCCACACCTCACAAAAATTGGAGTTCATGTAGAATAAAAAATCGAACGGTAAAAGTTTTTTATTATATTTTCTTCAAATCTAGTACAATTTGTATTTCGGGCACTGAAGTTTTCCATTTTTAAAATAATTTTGGGGGCTGGTTAAAAAAAATCAACTTTCAGAAATAAAAAAAAACTTTTCCATAGAAAAATCAACAAAAATTTTTTTTTAAAGAATCACTCAAGAATATATCTTAATCTGATTAAAAGCTGATTTTTAAAAGGTTTTTGAAAAAGTCTCAAAAATACGGGAATTTTTTTTTGCTTAATCAAAACAATGTGTGGCTTCCGATTTCTAATTTTTATTAATTTTCTCTTTAATTTTTTTTATTAAGAAATTGTTTTAAACAAATAATTTTTAAATGACAGTTTTTTTGGGGGGAGGGGATAATTCCTCTTCTTTGTGTACTAAAATATGTATCCTTTTTATTATTATTTTTCTTTCTTTTTTCAGCACACTGTTAAATAATTGGAAGCATAAAATTAGCTATTGCCTTTGGGCCACTTCAGTCCAGAGGTTTTTTCTTTAGTCATAATGATAACAAGTCTTCTTATGAAGTCCAGAATATTCTACTCTACTTCAGTCAGTCTATGAGTTGTTTATGGCGCCTTATTGTTTCAATCTAACCTTTACTCTGCTATATTGAATCATCACACCATGTTCAAATATGAATTAACCTGACACAATTTCTAATCTGAAGCGATTTTTGCCCTTTAATGTGACTAGCAAACTAGCCTATTCTTAAAAAACGTAACTGTAATTGAAACAATATAATAAGATAAAGACGCCATAGTTTGCGTCAAGCACCTTTTAACTCAGCGATATAATATAAACCTGGGATGCGTGCCAAAGTAGAGCAAACAGTTTTATTTATCAGGCGTAGCATTTCGCCAATAGACGCTGAACAAAAACCCCTGCAGAGAATTTGAATTCTAGTTGCGGTGTCTTGCTCCATGTGAAACTTAGCCATTTGGATTAAAACCTTGACTGAATCAGTTTCTCCATAGGCTCCATCCAACCAACATTTCTGCAATTGTAAACAAGTGTTCAGCTTGGCATTTAGTATTTGAAATAATCCGACCGGTATTTGAAAAGGAAATTTTAGTAAAAGCTGTTTTTGAATAAAATCCTCGGAAACAGACGATGGCCATTGTACACAAGTGTCTAAATTTGCTTTGTATGTACAAAACCAAGGAATTACAAGAGTATTTCTTAAGACATAATTCAAGTTAGGCAAATCAGGAGCCGTCGTTTTATAACAGATATTTAATAAAGGAAGCACGTCTACTAGCCGTTTAAATGTATCCTGTTTAATATTTCTTCGATAAAACCAAATGCTCTTTAATAACGATCTGGTTATCTGCCCTTCATTCTGCAGCATATTCCTAACGACGGCAATATCATTTACAGACATGCCTCCTCTACAAGCTAAGATTTTGTTTGTTTCGGTTACCCAATTAGGCAAATCTTTACGAAAGAGATCGGCAAGCAAGTTTGCAAACATCTGAGGCTGATGAAAGACAAAATTAGAAATACCAGTTTCCTGAGAGTACCACAAAATCTCACCTGTGTTATGAAGATACCGCAAACATTCATAAAGTGAGTCGTTATGATTAAGAGAGGGAAAGGGTTCACATAGTTCTATGATCTCTTCCCATGAAAGAAGAAACTGATTAGTACATTTCTTCAGGGAATTACAAAATCGATGCCATCTAGGGTTCACTGGTTGGTGGATATGGGGAAACAAGGAGCGATCCACGGCTGCCATCTCCATTTCTTTGACAAGCTCATCAATGCCGTCTTTGCATACATTAGAAGACACCACATTGATAGCTGGGTTCGTTTTTGTAACACGAGAAATATAACCTAATTTTTCCTTCCGCAAGTTGAATTGCTTTATGTTGGTAGTTTTGTCCGATTGTTTGGCTGTTGAAATTAACTGCACAATGACGGCTGTTTCTTTTTCTATATTCTGTCTGTGCAAGTTGATGTAATTCCTTACATCCTTTTGTACTGTTGAAAGCGTATTCACCACCTGATCAGCTGTCATGATTTCTGAATGCGTTCCAACAATTCTTATTATGGTTTCGGGCATATAAAACCAAGCCAGTTGTAACCAACGCCCAATAAATCCAAAAAAACCACTGCTCGTGTATGTACTATGATTGTAAACAATAATAGTAAGTGATTTCGAATCTAGAAATAAATGCCATAGTATAGAATATATCTCATCACATCCAATATCATAAAATATAAATTTGACCCCGTTAGTTGTTTTTGCTGCAGAAATTTCCAGAATCTTTGTTGATTCTTGACTACCCGATATTAAATCTGACCAACCGTTCAAAATAACATTTTTCAAACTAGTCTTACCAGATTTACTCTCTCCAAGAAAAATTACTTTCAATTGTTGTATATGCTCTAAATTTGTAATCTTGAATTTTTTTAGGTGTTCAAATATTGTCTGTGTACTTGTTGTCTTCCAAATATTGGGGGGAGGCTGCTGAAGTGGGTTTTTGTCTATCCAGAAGCCATGTTTGTAAATTTTATGATAAACATGCGCCTCGGTGAGATTAATCATCTTGGCCATCTGCAATGGAAGTTCTCGGATTTGGTTTTCCCCCACATCCAATGTCTTGAGTTGCGTTAACTTGGATATCTGCTCGGGAAGATATTGGATTCTGTTATTTCTCAAGATCAGACGCGTTAGTTTTTGTAGGTTACCAATTTCTTTAGGAATATGACGGATGGAATTCTTTGAGAGGTCCAAGTTTTCCAGTTTTTCCAGTGTACAAAGCGAAACCGGGACTTTCTCAAATAAATTGCCGCTGCAGTGAAATGTCCGCAGAGACTTGAGCAGTCCGATCTTCTCGGGAAGAACATGAAAGAAGTTTTTAGACAAGTTCAGGATTTCCAGTTGAGTTAAATGGAAAAAGGCTTTGGGCAACTTTTGAAGATAGTTTTGGCAAAGGTTCAACTCCTTTAGGTTAACAGTGCTCAATTGGGCGGGAATGACATTTATTTTGGTGGCTTCTAAATTCAATGTTTCTATTGCCTTCATCTCAAAAACAGCAGTTGGAATATGTTCAGATAAAATCTGTGCTTTGCACAATAGCGTTTCTTGGTAAGAGTCGATCATTCTGGAAAAATTCCGATAATTGATAGCCAAAACTCTTAAATTTGGAATGTCAGAAATTGTTTCAGGAAGTTGCTCCATTTGATTTCCCCACAAAAGTAGAATCTCTAGTTGCTGACAGTAGGCAATTTCCGGTGGTAGTGTAGTTATATTAGTCCGTTTAAGATTGAGAGTTCTGAGGGAAGTCAAATTCCCTAATTCAGATGGGATTCTATTTAATCGGTTTCGGCTTAAATCAAGATGAATCAGATTCTTGAGGTGCCAAACAACAGGGGGAGTGTAAGCAAAATTGCATTCGGATAGTCGAAGATCAACAAGATTGACTAGTTTTTCCATGTCTATGGGAAGCCCACTAAAGTCAGCCATGTGTGTACAGAGGATGTCGTTTTTGCTTAGGTCCAATCGGGTGAGGTTTCGAAGTCTGGAAATAGCTGGTTGTATGGAACGGATGTTGTTGTCATGTAGATCAATAACTCCGATTTTATCATCTGGCAAAATATTGGAAATTTTATGCATTAAAAGTAATGTCGCATCGAAATGAAAATTGTACAGATAATTTTACATTTTGCACATTTTTAAGTTGCCCATTTATAGTATAGTCAATAAAAATCATGCAAACAAAATTAGCGAATTGATAAATTTCATAAAAGATATTAATAGAGAAATAAGAACCCTATAACTTAATCTGAGGAAAATTACAAGCAAAAATAAAAAAAGATCACAATAAAAATCACACCCATACAAGTTTAGAATATTTTAAAATTACAATGGTCGTCAACTTAAACCAAAGATAAATTTTTAATCATCACTTTGAATGAGTATAAACTTTTAGTCATTAAAGATTAAAGATAACTTGAATTAAAGATGATTAAGTTAAATCAAAACAATCTATTAATCATTAACTTAGAATAAGAAAAACTATTGTTAATCATTAACTTAATTAAGGATAATATTTGAAACATCAACATAAATAAAAGATAAATCTTTATCAACTGAAATTAAAAAAATATCGCCTTTATCATATCAAAGTTGTCATGGCCATTAGACTGAATTATTGTTTTTTTATTTAAACAAAGACTACTTAAAATCTAATAAAACCGTATTAAAAACAAAATAGTAGAAAACCTTTTCCAGAATTTTAAATGGAATTTCAAACTTTAAATTCCCCCCCCCCCAAAAAAAAAGGGAGCTATTTTTCAGCGCCCCTTTTAAATATATTTTTCTTTAATTTTTTAACCGTTTAAGATAATTTTTCAATATTTAAATAAAAATTGGGAGTATTTGCTATAAGAATATACAAAAATAATTTTTCAAGAATTCCTGAATTTCTAAAAAATTTTAATAATTCAATTTCTTTTCAAACGGGCATAATTTTCTTCGCTCAAACTTTCTTAATCATTAACTTTAAAGATGAATGTTTTGTCATTAAGTGCGAATTGTTTGTCGTTAACCTGAAAGCATTTTAATGAAAGATATATTTTAATTATTAGAAGTTTTTTCGTTAATTATTGATAATGACAATTCATCATTAAATTGATTAAAGAAAAAGTTTCAGCAACTGAACCAAAAGATATTTTTGTAATCATTGTGACAAGAAGATTTTGGTTTCTATGAAATATTATTAAAAACTTATGTGACTATAGATTTTGCGGTTGTCAGCCTTAATCAGTAATTCAAATTAAAGACAAATATTAATCATCAAAATCAATTTTCTTTATCAACTTAAACATCAATCAAATTTAAGCCCATAATCAACTTAAATAAAGATTAATTTATATCGTTCACTTGAATCAAAGATAAATTATTAATCATTAAGACAATTTTTATCAACTTTAATCCAAGATTTATTGTCATTAGCTTAGTTTAAAGATAAATTCTTAATCATCCTCATATATCAAAGAAAAAACTTTATCATTGATTAGAAGATAACAAATATTTATTCTAAATATAACATACAACTTTAATCAATAACTTAGAATTAAGACATTTTTAACTATAGATTTAAACCAAAGATTAGTTTTTATCAACTTAAATCCAAAATAAACTTCTAAACAATAATTTACATTAAAGATCAATTTTATTAACTTAAAATAGAGATAAATTTATAATTGTTTGCATGAAATTAAAGGTAAAATATCAATCATAAACATTAAATCAATGACATATTTTAGTAACCAATTTGAATCATATATAGGTTTTAATTATTTTATTAATTAAAGATAAATTTTCATGAACCTAAATCAAGAATAAGTTTCTGATGTATATCTACAAGATGTGGCGCTTAAATTGATGTAATATGACATTTAAAACGTCCACCTACCCGTATGATATATTCCATAATCTTTTATATTATGTTTTTCTTTTTAATTTCTAATTTATCTTTTCAATAATCATATGATAATTTATTTTTTCTATAATCATATGATAATTTATTTTTTCTATAATCATATGATAATTTTTCCATAATCATATAATTTTTTTCTTCTTAACCTTTAATTGAATGCTCTTTTTTAATATTTCTTCTTAATCTGTATTTTTCTTCTTTATTTCTAATTTAAATTAAAGATGTAGAAAAATAGAGCAAAAATTAAAAACAAAAAGGAATGTAAATTTTGACTATTAAAAACAAATGAGGAAAAACACGTAGAAAATAAAGTGTCTGCAGAACGTGTACTGATTGATTGACAACTCACCCGAAAACAGAGATGTGTATAACGTTGTAAGTCCTTGGCTTGAAAGATCCAATAATTTATATCCTTCTGCATTCAACTTGTAGTTGCTGTTCATAAATTGAAATCGACGATCCGCATGGTGGTTGTTTGCACCGGAATTATTGCTCTTCATAGGATTCTTTTGACTAATTGATGAATATGGAGGAAGAGTTTTTGATGTCAGTGGACGGTGGGGAGTGCTACTTTTCCTTCGCTTTGACATGGAAGAAGTTATCAGCTTTTTCGATCGAAATGATTTTGACTGTAAAAAATCTTTCGGAAAATTTTCGTCGGCCACCGACATTATAAATATGTGTCCACACACTCCACAGTCCACACAAGTTAATCCGACCTTTGTAATAAAAAGCAATGGACAATGTTTTTGTAAAAGTAAAATACTTTGAATCCAGTTTTTTGCATATAGTAAAATTCAAAACTAGAAAAACTTGTACTTCCAATGAATAATATATTTATTTCAAATGATATATTTCATAATGCGATCGGTTTTCTTTAGTCACTTCTACGTTATGATTTTAAACTGAATAGGAATTAATAAATAATTAAACGTTTAAAACGTAAAAGTTAAGTTGGTTTAAATAAATACATTGAAATAAGGACAACCACAACTTGCTTGTATGCGATGAGAAAAATTTATTTCAACTACTCTTCGTTTCAGATGGTTTATTTTTATATTCACTCGATTCGAATGTAAAGATCAAACTTTTCAAATGGAAAATGTTTTTGTAAGAGAACGAACGGGTATCTTTCCCTATTTAGTTGTACGTTATAGCCTATAGTTCAGTTCATGAAGTTTTACACACAAAAACGTTTAAATACTCGTTCGTCAAAAACTTAAAAGACATTCCTTAACAAAGTCTCATAAAATCTAAGGTTAGATCTGGAAGATGAACTCAAACTCTAAAATTAACTTTGCATCAAACCCTAAAACCTCAGTGAATCAGGGGAAAGCCAAACGGAAATATGTATTTGATCGATCATAATTGATCTAATAGAGACTATTCAAATGGTTAAAGTCTTGAATAGTAGACATGCCATGCTTTTGTTTATTTACTAGTGACAACGCAAAATTGTTTCTTAGTAAAAATGTGTTCCTTTTCAAAAATTGAATGCTTCATGTTGACTGTTGACTGTACTGGTGGTTCTAAAAATAATTTTCTTTTTGTTTTATTCATGAATTGAAATTAATTTAAGGTTTAAATAAGTACAAGTTATCTCTCTTTTTCATACAGGTGTTGATGGAAACTTCATTCAAATTTTGGTTTTGGTTATGAGGTATTTTTCATTTGGGTTTGAGATAAAGAATTTTCATAAAATACCCACATGTACTAAGGCACATACACACGACGCGCATACACACAGGGAGAGGAGGAGATTTGCATCTTTCTAGGAACAAACGAAGGAAAATTAAGGGAAAAGGATACAAGAAGATTTTATATCTTTGCCTTGAAAAAAATGGTTTAAACGAAAATGCTGATTAGCATCGAATAGCTGAACGAAAAACTGTTCGTAATCCCGGAATATCGCTAAAAGCCGTGGTTGTGCTGTTATTTTTCTGTACAGAGGGAGAAGTTTTTAATGTTATGCCCTAACATTTTTCTTGTTTATGCTTTTCAGTTTAGTTGCTAGTTAAAATCCAAAACTTTACAAATGGCTCACCATACGCACACGCACACCCCGAGCAAACTGAAACAAACATAAAAATCTGAATGACAACAAAAGGGGAGAACATGTTTGTAGTTTTCTTTTCGTTTTTTTTTTGTTTGTTTTTTTGTTTTTTGTTTGTTTGGTTTTTTGTTTTTTTTACTTTTGCTTTTAAATTTTTAACTTACCTCGAATTTGAAATGATCAAGCCAAAGTTTTTAATCTGCGAAAAACTTTTTGTTGCTGTATCTACAGTTGTTATGACGACCAGTAGTCTTCGGTAAACTTTTGTTTTGAAAACTTCCGTCCCACTCCGATATAACAGGGGAAGTCGATTTGGGCCAATCGGTAGGCAGTCGGACCTCGGAATCGTAGTACGCGAGTTCGAATCACCGGGGAAGTCGATTTGGGCCAATCGGTAGGCAGTCGGACCCCGGAATCGTAGTACGCGAGTTCGAATCCCACTTGTACCTTTTGCGTTCATATTCGTACTAA
>JAYKTE010322660.1:0-11177 GCA_036873565.1 Xipholeptos notoides | reverse complement strand
TCAACATCCGGTTAAAGAAATAAATGCGTGCTGCGTACGGGTATCGAAGTCGTTTGAGCATCCCACCGTTGTTTTACAAAATTGACGGTGGGGTGCGATAAGCTTAGTGACAATATGGGAGGGGTGGAGACACTTGTAATCGAGCAAATATTTATTTATTCTATTTTATTTATTAATCTATTTTTTGATAAATTTTGCTATTATTTTCTTTTTCAGTGCATGCGTCATTAATTCGTTCACAGTCATAGTATTTATTATTCTTGATTGTCTGTCGTTTGTCGTCTGATCTTTTTTGTTTTCATTGTTTTTTATCCAACCGTTTAAAAATAGAATCTCCGATCAGTTATTATCAATTTTTTTACGAGTAGTCAGGTCATAAAAACGTCTTCTTATCTTTCAATAGCTATGCATGATGACAAATGTATACTGTTACTGTTGTATGCAGGCTGCAGGTAGAGTTGCCAGACGTGGCTCGTTTTAGCCAATTTGGCTTCTTATTTGTAAGTAATAATGCTAAAAATATTTTCTGGAAATTAGCCATTTGTCTTTTGTAAGAAGCTTTGTTTGTAAACTCTTCTATTTCTTGTTTCAAGTAAGATATTTTAGCGGCGCATGAAAAGAGTGCCAAAAGCAAACATGTTAAAATGGAAAATCCCTGAAGTCTGTGGGGTGAGGTGGGGTGGGGTGGAGTGAGTGCTAGGAGTGTGCAAAAATTCGCCCGTTTTTGACCACCATGATTTAATATTCTGATAACTTTAAAAAAAAAGAATGAAAAGTGTTTTTTTTCAGTGCATCATAAAGAGGAATGATTGAATAAAAATCTCATGTAACAATTATATTTTTTTAGAATTCTTCTTCATTAAAAAATAATTTTTCAAATCTTTGTCAATGTCCGATCAATAAATATTGTATTGTTTTCATTAGATAAAAAATGTCGTTTTCCTTCGAAATTTAAACTCTTTTCTTTAAATTAAATCGGTTATAAAGTGGTAAATTTCCATTTGAATTATTATTTATTAACGTTTAAATGTGAGGGGTTTAAATATATCGATTTTTCGTGCACAACTCCTAGTGGAGTTGGAGTGAGTGCCCTTAGCAAGGCCAAAGAAAGAATTAGGCCAATTTATTTCATACTAGTATTACACGTTGGTCCTAAATGGCGCTATAAAGACCAACTGAAGCCACGTTGGTGGCGATGAAACAACCGAATCCTCCCTGTGGGAAAAAACTGCCAGGGACCGATATCGGACCAAATGGAGGATCCTGGTCCTGTCAGGCAAAGGTGCCATGGTCTTTGAGGATATATCTACTTGGTCGAGCAGCACGAACCCAAGTTTGGTACAAGGCCATTCTTATGTGCTCATTATATCCCTGGGCTTTTGCAATCAGTGTTGCCCTTCACCTAAATTAATTACACTCCCGAGTTAACGAGCCTCATCTGCCCGAGACAGCTGATAGTGAATGTAATGGTTTTGAATGGGATTTGAACTTTTGTAATACGATTTCAGAGACCAAGCTTTTACCACTGCTCCAACCTCGCTGCCATGGTCTTTGAGGAGAAGAGAAAGAAGAGTGAAAAGGCAAGGAAAAGGAAAAGAAAAGAGCGAGGAGAACAGCTCCGTCCTCCATCCATACTATCTTGCAAATACTGCCTACGGCTCTTCCACCACAGATTGGGCCTTGGAAGCCGTATAGTATAGGCATCTGCAAAATGGATGGTAGAGACATAGACCCGATACTCGGACACGAGTGGGGGTCACCGCCACCACCGACAACGACTATTACACCTACATAATAACTTTGTTCTTCTTCTCATATACATTTCCACCTGTTTCATAAGAGAGAACTAGAAAATTCCCTGTCTTTCCTACTCTAAGAAACCATTCTCCCTCACCCATCTCTACCTGACCAACTTCTAGTTGTCCCCAGTTCCAAAAAAGGCTTTCTCCGGGCTAGCTGTGTACTGCCTAGCTGGCAAGTTTTAAGAGAGACCCAAAATATTTAGACAAAGAAAATAAAGTTTCTTTAAAATGGTTAGTATTTATACTTAATTCCTTAAACACGCCAACCGATGTGTACCTTTTACTACAATGGTGACCCAGACCCACCAGAAGTGCAGATGCTACAAGTCTAAGAAGATATCCTATATTTACATATGCTACGTGTGGTGATGCGCACTTGCATGCATACGGGACAATTGCACTAAGACAAAATGCCGGGAGAAAAGCTGAAATACGAAACATCATTACGACAGAGGGTGAACAAGGTTATAATTTAGGTGTAATAATAGTATCAAATAAATTGGCCTAATTCTTTCTTTGGCCTGTTTAAGAGGAACCTCCCATCCCACAGCGTTAAATGATCACTAATTAACAACACAGCGCTCTTTGTCACATACCTTGTCACAAAGACTTCCTTGGTGCAATTATTTCTTTTAAAAAAGTGTACTGAATTGTACCACTCCAGAACTTTAACCTTAAGTTTAGTGTTTCTGTAGTGTCATTGCAGTATAAGTTGATTAGGTACCGTATATTTTTGAATATAAGTCGAATTATTTTTACAGGGGAAACAATCCATATTTCGGCATATCGACTTATATTCGAGACATTCATAATATTTATGTTCAGCAGCAGCAGCGCTAGTGTCCGGGCAAGCGGAAATAGATCTAGATTCTATATCAACAAGGCCGTAAGTGTTACAATTTCACTTTCGATTCCTAACTTCCTGTAAGAACTACAGTACAGTAATGTATCTGCTTGTGATTATATCTTTTCTTTTTTGCATGCAATCTAGCTATCATCTATAAATCTACCGTCTATCTACATGTAAATAAAAGTGAAATTGTCTGTCTGTGCGTATGTGTGTATGTGGGTGTGTGTAAATTTCCCTACCAAATTCTCAGTAAATTTTCGGCCAACAGACTAGAGATTTGAGATTGGACATGGGAAATACGTGTTTTATTGGTTTTGGCCCGAAAATTTACCCGGTAAAGGATCAAAGTTCAAAGATTTGACCTTTGTGCTTCCTACCAAACTACTCTGCCAATTTCGGGTCTAAACACTTGAAATCTTAGATATAGATTATATTCACCTGGGGAAATTTTTTTAATAGGCTTTGAGCCAGAAAAAAATAACTGCTAAGGAGGTCAAAATTGAGGGTCAAATTTGAATGATTTGATCTTTGTGGTTTCTACCAAACTACTCTGCAAGTAAAACACTTGAAATTTTAGATATAGATTACATGGGACCTAGGGAAAGCTTTTTAATTTGCTTTCAGCCGGATAAATATTTAAAATCAATCATCTACCAAATTACTCTGCCAATTTACAGTCTAAACACTTGAAATTTTGAATAAATATTACTTGAACTTGGGGAAAGATTTTTAATTGACTTTGAGCAGGATAAATACTGCTAAGGGGATAAAATTTGGCTCAAATTTGAAAGATTTGACCTTTACGGTCTCTACCAAAAGACTCTGTTAATTTTGGGTCAAAACAATTGAAATTTGACATTTAAGGTATTCAGACATGGAGCAATCTTTTTAATTGGATTTCGGGGGGAAATTTAGCTGCCAAGAAAGTTATGTAACTATTAATCCAGCAGCCCAGCACCCGGGCAACGTCGGGTTAATTTTCTAGTATATCTATAGAAGTGAAAAATGCGTGTGTGCAGGCGATTTTTTCCTACCAAACTCTTCCGTCAATTCTTTGTCGAAAGTCTTGGAATTTGACATAAAGGGAATTCAAATCTGGGGCAAAATTGTTAATCGTTTTTTAGTCGGAAAAACATCGATTTATATACGCTTTTTTTAATTTCAATAATTTACCATATCATGGTTGCCAACAGACGTCGACAGCCAATATTTCACAGAAGCCTTTAGCCAAACATTCAAATAGAAAGCTGCCATTTCAACTTCAATTGTTTTAAAATTAAAAATATATCTACAATTTATTTAAGTAATACAACTGTTTTTACGAATAGAATTTCATTGAAAATAATGGTGAAATAATATATTTATATTTTTTTTCACCCGGGTAAAGCCAGGCAATACTTGTCCAAACTTCCGATCTCGGTTGAAATTTTTATTCACATCGCATAACAGCCGGGGCTGTACTTATATTCGAGTCATATACTCAGAATCAACTCATATTCGAAAATATACATCAAGTGTTTATCACATATTTTAAATGCATTTTGTACTTTTACGTACCGTAAAACAAAAATGTATTTTGAAGGGGCTAAAAATAGTTATTTTTCATTAATAGAATGGCTACATTTGCCCAAAAGCAACAGTGGCGCAGAAATAGTTTTTGCTGCCAGGGACTGTCTTAAGATACCCCTCCAGCCGTTGATAATCCGTTAACCATCAAAATTCTAAAAAGCTGTCACGTCCTGACTCCGTTCTCAAAGCGGTCTACTTTTATGTAGTCGAGGCCCAACACAATTTGGATACGAGAAGCGGGATTTTGCGCCAGTTTGCGAGATTACATGTTCATAAAAGTTGCTGTCTTTCCCTCCCGGCAGCTTGATTGTACATGACGCACATCATACCTGCGGACGCTTTAATGATAATTCCCTTTCTCTGTTTTCATAATTTTCCCCACACAAAAAAGTCTGATTTTCCAAAAATAAAAGCAATGTAGATATTAATAATTCATCAGGTATCTATGGTAAAAATAAATCGTAATTTAATAATGAATGGCTAAAGTACGACAACCCCCTTTC
This sequence comes from Xipholeptos notoides, assembly GCA_036873565.1. Lineage (NCBI taxonomy): Eukaryota > Metazoa > Mollusca > Cephalopoda > Idiosepiidae > Xipholeptos > Xipholeptos notoides. Next base: position 6,453 of record JAYKTE010322660.1, on the reverse strand, counting down.
TCTCTACAAATAATATTCACTAATTCGATCTTGATGAATTTTTCTGTACTTATTCATCCATTTTACTCATTCATTATTCTGACGTTTGTTATGATCAAATTTACAATATTTCTGTTTTGAGTTATCTTCATGGCAAACTGTAAAGAAAAAGAATAATTGCTAGCAGAACCAGTGGAAATTCCACGATAGTTGAAAATCTTTTAAACACACATCAGAAAGCGTTCAGTTTCTCAAAAGCAACTTAAAATTGACTTTAAAACAATTTATTCGTCTTATTTCTGGTAAAAAAACCGTAAATTTTAATTCTAAGATTTGAATAATCTTCGTAAATAGGATGAATAAAGGGAGATAATTTTTCCCTCTCTAAATGCTGTTTGTGATGATGATAGTTATTTGTGATTACGGCCGTACATAGAAATAAAATAATATTCAGATTATGAGGGTAATTCAATAAATAAGGTGGAGTTTGCGGTATAAGGATTTCTTGTAATAAAGATATAGAAGCTTACTTTTTTTTGTTTTACCCGTACTTCTTTTTCACGTGCATTTAATTGCTTTTGCAGATTAAAAATTGAGTTGAAATTCATTGGAGAATCTCAACTGTGTATGGTGCCACATTTCATCCGAGAAAATATCGACAAATGGGCTAAATTATAGGCAGTCGGACCTCGGAATCGTAGTACGCGAGTTCGAATCCCAGTTGTTCCGTTTACGCCCATATTCGTATTCGAAAGGTATGAATCCCCACATTCCCTCCAGCTATGGTTCAAATAGTGCAATTTGTGTCATTAAAAAAACTGTGTGTACAAAAACTAACGTTTACCAAAAAGTAATTGTTCTCGGCATTAAATGACTTAAAATGGTTGATATGCCGTAAAACACAAACAACAAAGAAGGACGGGGCAGTGTTGAGGATGAAGACATGCCTGCGAAGTCCGAGGTTTCTTGAGGTGATCGAATCAGTCGATGAGCACATTCAGTCCGACAGAATGGTGACAGTAGATGTCACTGCAAAGACTTTTGTAACGTGACAATGAGCGAGAGACTAGTTTTAAATATTAACATCGTACTTGTTTTTTTTTTTAGAAAACAGTGTACTAATAAAGTAGAAGTCACGTGATCAAAAGTTGGCGAGTAAGTTGTTGTAGAAGATTCTGGAATATGGTCGAACGAATGGAATGTTGTTCATACTGTTGGCCTTTGTTTATAAAATATTGGTCTCAAAAGGTTGACAGGCATAAAGGTTCCGGGGTACGATAGACTACAGGTCGAAAGCAGTGTCAGCAAGCTTTGCCATAATACCCAGGACCACCCGACAGCTAGTCAAGCGAAGTAGAGAAAGAAAGACTAATGATCTCTGCTTAAAAAGAACAATTAAGACTACTGCTTCGAGAATTGTGCTACATCAAGCTTCAAGAACTGAACTACATCAAGAGCTGTGAAGTTAAGTGTGCGTCAACACTAAAAAAATCAGCTGTTTCCCCGATTAAATAAACGATTTAATTTTCATCCAAATGTGGTGGTTTCTTTGTTTTTTTTAATTGATATTAGCCTGTGGATTCAACACAACGAATATTTGGTCCTATTATTCTACACTTTGAGCTTATCTGTTGGGACAGTGCTAAAAAATGTCCAATACCTTGGCTACTCGAAGGTCAGCTGTCGCTGGATACCAAAGATGCTTACGGTGCAGATCATCAACGAGCTGGGATGGGAACTGCTCTCTCGGCCCAGAACATGCCCCTTCAGACTTTTACCTGTTTGGCCCATTGAAAGCGTTCACGAGAAGCACGAAATTTGAAAATGACGATGAAGTCAAAAGTGTTGTGAGCTACTGGGTGAGACATCAGTTCAAAGATTTTTAAGTCTGAGGGAATACGAATGTTTGTCCACAGGTGGGAAAGTGTGTGACGGTGGTGGGAGACTAGGTTGAAAAAAGTAAACTTCTATCTGTATTAGAAATGCTTATACTGAAAAATTTAGTTTATTTATTGAATGACCCTCGTATTAGCCAGGCTCGTGTATTGAGATTTAATTTATCGCTTTTCAGTTTTAAATTAACTTTATGCATTGGATAAGTTGTGTGGAAGTAGTCAGTACCAGGTATATAACAAGAGAAAGTTGGTCGAATTGTATTAACGAACAAAGCACAAACCTTCGTGTAGCAGTAGTACTTAGAACTAAAGCAAATAGAACTGTTGACTCCAGCCTCTCGTCAGTCCTGTGTCTAAGACATATATTTATAAAGAAGAAGAGTTCATTATGTAAAGGTAGGGGAGTCCACCATAACAGACCACAGTCTCTGTCTAAGACTTATGTTTATAAAGAGGATTGATTGATTGATTGATTTGAGGTTTAATGGCATATCAACCGCTCTTGGGTCATATGTTTTGATTATGTTGGTTTGGTTCCATTCTAAGTTTCTGGTCTACAGTTGGTTTAGGTGTTATTTGTTTTGAATTTATAAAGAGGGAGAGTTCTTTATGTAAAGGTAGGCAAGGTCAACATAACAGACCCTAGTCTTTCACCATTCTCTGTTTAAAACATATTTATAAAAAAGAAGAGTTCATTATGTAAAGGTAGGTAAATCCAACATAACAGACCCCAAATATTTCATGGTTAATGGATAAATTGAGTGAGAAAGAGTCTGATAACTTCATTTTCCAACAGGATGGAGCCCAACAGACTGGAGCCTTCGAATTAGACAGTTTCTCAACACAACAGTGCCAGACAGATGGATTGTACGATCTGGGCAGATCACGATCTCATACCCTGGCCTCCGAGATCTCCACCCTGCAATTTTTTTTGTGGGGATTTGTGAGAGTACTGGTCTGTATGCCTCCCATTCCAAGAGACATGGATGAGCTGAAGGCCCGAATAACAGAAGCTGTTGCAACCATTGGCAATGCAATGCTGGGACGCGTTCGGCAAGAATTGGACTTTCAGCTTGATGTGTGTGGCTTGAAGAATGGTACTCACATATTCGAACATTCCATGAAAAATTTGAGATTCAGAAAGCTTTTAATAATTACAAGTTTTCTGAATACACTTGATGCGATTTTATATCCTTAATAGTTCTCTAGGTATTCAATGTCAAAAGGTGCCTAATACTTTTGGAATTCACCGCATATTTATAAAGAGGGAGAGTTCATTACTTAGTCTCTTTCCCCCTCTCTCGCTCAGTCTTACATACATGCACACACTCTCACTCTTTCTCTTAATATGTCTTTGTTTCTTCTTTTTTCTTCCTTTATCAGCCTGTCCCTCTTATTTCCCTCTCCTGTCTCTTTCTCCTTCTCTTTCTCTTACCCTCTCTCTCCATCTCTCTTCTTCTCTCTCCCACTTTCCCGGTAAGCTCCCCTTAAGAGATGTGATCATCCTCAGATGAACATTTTCGGTCAAGTGATTACATAACCTAAGAACGACACTTTAAGGGTTTTGTTTATGCCGAGCGCAATAATTTATCTCTTTTAAGTGTTCAACAAGAAGAAAGGAAAGAAAAGAAAAAAAAAAGAAAAAAGGGAAGAAAAGAAAGAGATAAAAAGAGAGTGGAAGAAAAGAAAGAGAAGAAAAGAAAAAAGAAAAGAAGGTGGAAGAAAAAAAATAAAAGAGAAAAGAAAAGAAAAGAAAGGGGAGAAAAGGCATGAAAGAGAAGAAAAGAAAGGGTAGAAACGAAAGAGAAGAAAATAAAAAAGAAAAACAGGAAAGAAAAGAGAGAAAAGAAAAGAAATAAAGAAAAACAGAAAAGAAAGGGGAAAAAAGAAAAAAAGAAAAGGAAGGGAAGAAAAAACAACAGAAAAGAAAGGAAAGAAAAAAAAGAGAAAAGAAAGCGGAAGATGGAAAAGAGATAAGAACGAATTGAGATGACTCTCAAAATCCTTGAGTTTATTTTTAACTAGTATATAGTCCCGTTTAAAAAATAACCGGTTTTAGGAATAATTAAATGCATTTTACCCTTAATTATTATTGTATTAATTTCTTTATATATATTAATTCATTTCAAACTAAATTTTATAGATTGATTAACAAAATAAAAACAACAAACTAATCTAATATAGTGTCTGTTAAAAATAACAGGTTTTAAAAATAATTTAATAGATTTTACCTTTAAATATTTCATTCTTTTTGTTTATATATAATTTATCTAAACTGATGATTTTTGTATTCAATGGTATTAGATAAATTATATGTCTTCGATTATGACAAAAACTCCTCATAGCTCTGCCGTTAGAGCATTAGGCTTTTAAGATAAAAAATAATGAATGTACTGGAAGGTCTGCGGTTTGATTCCCTATGCCAGGGATGTCCAAAGTCCGGCCCGCCTGTTAATTTTTTGTGGCCCTCGGTCGCATTTTGAATAATAATCGATCGTAGATAAACATCTAGTAAGAAAAAACGGAACAATAAGTGATGCTCACCTGCGTGATATCTTACGTATCAAAACAAGCTGCACATTGAGCCGGCCGGACCTACCTCACCCATGTGTTGCATTCAAGGAGACAGTTTCACCCTTCACATTAAATGTATTTTCAATTATGAAATAAAACACTTCACAAGTTATTTCAGTTTTTATTCTTATCCGGCCCCCCAAAATGTTTTCATTGCGATATATGGCCCTCCTCCTCACAAAAAGTTTGGACACCCCTGCTTAGCTAGAGTCTTAGTCTATCTCTCTCTCCCCTCAATAACACTGGTTTATTCAATTATATTAGCAATAAATTATTGAACATGTACATACATGTCTGCCCAGTAATATCGTGTAAATAAACTATAAAAATCTATAACATTTATTTTTAAAGAGTTGTTTGTACCAGTAAAAAGAAAAAAAAATAACACTTCTAGGAGTGGCACTAGGGATCTAAAAGTAAAGTTTTATTTTGGGGAAATTGTATATCGTGTGTGTGTGTGTGTGTGTGTGTGTGTGTGTGTGTGTGTGTTAAGAGGGGAGGGGGTCTGCCAAATTTCGGTCTAGAATTTTTGAAGATATTCAAATAATTTTCTGGTAGCAATTTGTAGGGCTGTGAAGATTTTTTTTGCGACTTTAGCATTTCTTTTAATTCTGTGGTTTGGTTACTCTCTGTCTGTGGTGGTGGTGGTGACAATATGCTTTTATTAAAGTAAAGAATATCCTTGTCAGTACTTACTTGGCTATTTTGAAAAAATTTTACCATTTCTTTTAATTCTCTAGTTATTAGTAGGGCTGAGGAGAGGGCTCTGTCTGTCCCGGCTCTGTAAAAATATTATTTTATTAAAGAATATTCTTGCCACAGACTATTTTGCTATTTTAGCATTCTTTTAATTATGTAGTTATTAGTAATAACTACAGAATTAAAATTTGTTTTCTTTTTTCAATTTTTTCTGCAGAATATTATCGATTGGACAGTTGGACAGACACTAATCTAACAAATTATAAAAAATTGAAGAAAAAAATTCATTAGCTATTTAAATTTGTTTTTTTTTTAGGGGGTCGGTGCCGGGGCCCACTTTTACATATAACCACACCACACTGTGCCACACTACTACTCTACCCCAATCCAAAACACGAGAACGAATCTATACTTTTCGAATTCATTATACCTCATCTCAAGGACTTCGAAAAATAAACATTTTATTTATATTTACAATAAACCTAACATGAAAAAAATGACCGACTTCAAAATTTAGTTACACTTTCATAGTTAATTGTTTTTAACATAAAAACCACTATTTACAGCAAAATAATTCTATAATAATATTTTACAGTAAAATTAATTCTTTTAAAAATGTTTCGTGTGGGAATAAAATGCCTATTATTCCCAAATATAATTCTCTGGAATTTGCTACAATAAAATTGGATTTAGCCAAATATCGGCAGTGTCGAATTTTGATTTTTGCACTATTCCCCTGGTCCGATATATCGGCCCTTTAGGATCGAAAGAGTTAGTTATTAATTGTCAGAAGCAAAAGTTTGAGTAATTTCATACGTCAAACCATTTCAGTCAAGCAAGCGTGATTTGGGATAGTGACAATAGCATCCTAGCAACTGTTGCTATACATAATCAGGTGTTTTTAAAAACGAATATTAATTAAAAGATATTAGATACGGCTTGCCAAAAACACCTTACCTGTAGTTTTTGATGATATTCAAGGTCCTTGTGGCTGGATTATCCGATAATAATAATCCCCTGAAAAAAGGGGGGGACCGGACCATTTAACACTGTGTCCCTCTGAATGAATAATTATTTTCTCTCTCGTCTATTTAAATACGAGGAAACGGTGCGGTAGAAATTAGTACCTTAGTTAAAATCTTCCGTGTTGTTGTTTTCGTTATCAGCTGGATTTTTTCTTCTTCTTCATGATTTTTTTTTGTGTTTAACGGCATATCATGTCATTTAATGCCGAGAAAATCATTTTTGGTAAACGTTATTTTTTGTACACACATATTTTTTTAATAACACAATATGCACTATTTGA
>JAYKTE010322549.1:0-11179 GCA_036873565.1 Xipholeptos notoides | reverse complement strand
GTGTCTGTGTGTGTGTATGTGTGTGTGTGTATATATATATAATCAATGTCGAAAGAAGATATCTGAAACGTTTTGCCAGCTATAAAGAAAGTCATCCATTTTGGTGCCCGGAAAGCACTTTTTCACTCAAAAATTGGCGAATCCATTTATAATCGAGCCTACATCAACTGCATCGATTTCCTAAGCATTTAACATGTAAATGTTGATTGGTTCAATTTTTTCTGTGTGGAGGAATTCAATGACTATATGTGCTTTAGATGCACGTCCATGGCAGGCGTGATTTCTTAGAATTTCACACCGTCAAGATGAGAGATTAAAATTCAAGGTCATGAATGCATATGCTTAGTCATGATAACTATTTAATTTGAAATCCTCTCTGATCCATTCAAGCGGAATAAAAAAATTAGGAGACATTGATTTTGGAATGACCCTCATAATTTTGTTTTTAAACTAGGACAAAGGTTGCAATGAAACATTTAGGCTTATAATGTGATCTGGTTACACGCGTACCTTAGGTAATAAAGAAGTTTAAAATAGATATAAAATTTAGGCATGGTTTCTGGGCTTCATGTTAGCCTTATATAAAAGACAGCTAATATTTCAACATTGAAAGGGGAAGAGATGGTTTAGTATGCTACTTTCAAGAACTACTATTCTATTTTGCTAATGATAGAGGTTTAAAGATTAAGACAGTCTCCAATGGATGCCCAATACCCAAAAGATAATGTGGAAATTCAAAGGAACAAAGGAAAAATAATTACACAATGTCAGAATGATAATATCATGCTATACAGAAAATTGAGATTTATCACCGATATTTGTAGACACTAATGTAAAGTGGCCCGTGTTCTATATTTAGATTTTACTCTATCAACCCTGTACTCAGTTGACCTACAAGGAGCCAACTCAGTATATGTTCGAGCACTTAATGGCAAGAATTAATTGCAGTAGACAGGTCAAGATGTCGAAATGGGGGTTGATAGAATTCCAAAAAAATATAATGTTAGCATAATTAGAAATTGGAAACACACAATCACAGGCATAACATTCGTTATAAAAAAAAATTTCTCACTCATACAATCACTGTCCGATGGTAATATTGATCTATAGAATTAGTAGACTTCCAATGACCGAATTGCATTGGACTTGATTTGTCAATACTATGATTACCTTTCCTTAGGCATCACGCAATATAAAGAACTGAAGTAGAATTTTTGTAAAGAGAACCTGAATAAACACGATGTTGCAACTTGGCTTGGTAATATATTGTATATTTATTATCAGAATAGGACTCATTTATCGTTCGGATTCGTACTACCAGCAGCAGCAGCAGCAGCAATCAATTATCCTAACGGTATAATTTAAATGCTAGAATTATGCCTGAATATTTTAGTAAATATATTTTGGTTAGGGTTTTCTAAAAATGCATGCGAATGCCTGATATTTTATCAGATGCTCAACAAAAATAACAAACGTGTGTAATGAATCGGCTTAAATTATTTTTTCTTCAATGTCAAGAACGGATAAAATGGCAACCAAAAATGTAGTTACGATGGTTTGCTTACGAGTAGATATATGATCTCAACAAAGACGAGTATATTTTTTAGTTCACTGCAGTGAAAAGTAACCGATCTTACATCCATTAGTAATAATCTGTTGTAGGATGACTACAAACACAACTTGGCACTACGGATTTTGTAAGTATTTCCATTGGAATGCATGCATAAAATTTCACACCTGTGCAGCAGTCATTTAAGCCAGAAAAAAACATGAGGAATATATCCGAACAATATTACATTAATAAACAACACAGCTGTTAAATCTGCTATCATTAAATAAGACAAAATATAAAATATCACAATCTAAGTACAAAACAATGTTTCTAATAATTCAGGCCCGAACAAAAGTAAAACAGAGAACAAGCTATTTGCAAAGGCTTTATAGCGATATTTAAAAGCATTTAAATTAATATAGATATATATTGTGAAAAATATTTGGCTTATGAAAAATACTTTAAGGAAATCACAGAAGGTATATCTGGTAATCAAAGTGTAAGAGAGTAGAAAAATAATTACACGTACATTGTGGCTAGAACCCTAAAATAACCTTTCTGTTAGAGTTCCTGAAATACTGCATAGAAGTCTGACATCCGGTGCGATGCTCTAAGCCCTACCATAAAGGAAGAGAAGATAAAATGTCAAATGAAGTTACTGATCATCAAAGTGTCACTAGCCTATTTTAGTGATTAAACATGCTGTACACGAAACAGGAAATAAACACTCATTGCTTCGTTAATGAACCTCTAGTGATTATATCTATCTATAAACGGGGAAGACGATTTGGCCAAGTGGATAGGCAGTAGGACTTCGGAATCGTCGTACGCGAGTTCGAATCCCACTCATTCCATTTGCATTCATATTACAATTAATACCCTTGGGAAAGGTATGAATCCCATGTCCCCTCCAGCTACAAGTTAAATAGCGCATATTATGTTATTCAAAAAACTAAGTCTGGACAAAAATTAACGTTTACCAAAAATGATTGCTCTCGGCATTAAATGACCTAAAAGGTCAATATGCCGTAAAACTCAAACAAACTCAAACTCTATCTATAAACGAATTAATTTTTGTTTTGTTGAACGGCATATCAACCCTTTTAGATCATTCAATACCGAGAACAATATTTTTTTATAAATGTTCTTTTTGTATACACGTAGTTTTGTTTAATAACATAGTATGTACTATTTAATCCAGAGCTGGTTGGAATGTGAATATTCATACCTCTCCCAAGGGTATTAGAACAAATGTAGACGTAAACGGAACGACTGGGATTCGAATTCGCGTATATATAAATGCAAGTCCTGTCTATGAGTAAATAAATAGACACTCATAAAACGATCGTTCCAAAAGTAAAGTTACCAAAAGACGATTGCTAATTGTATGGTTATGATGAATAAAATAACGCATTACGGTGTCAGACTCTAAATAGAGTCATGTCATTCCAGTACAGAGATTTGGTAGAAATTAAAAAAAATTTGAATATCGGGTAAATTATATATGATTTCCGTCCTTCATGTTCTGTGATTGGTTAATTTTGGTCATCCCTCTATGTTAATCAGATCGCCCGATCTTTGCGGTCATACTCAAGTACTATTACACCAAAAATATTGCAAGGAAAGTAAACGCGCCTCCTAAAATATATCTGATTGATTTTCTTCGGGGTATGCGGCCTTTTGTGCTGTTGACATGAGATCAGTGTATAAGCTTCTCAGTAAAACTACTTGTTGAATACTGTTTAATAGTTTTGTCACTGCGTTGTTTTTCTGATTGTTGAAATTTGATGCAGTTGAGTGACAATCATATATGTCTTTCTGATAGGAATTTCTAGCTCTCTCTCCGCTCTCTCTCCACCCTCTCTCTGTCTCTCTCTCTGTCTCTCTCTCTCTCTCTCTCTATATATATATATATATATATGTGTGTGTGTGTGTATGTGTATGTGTGTGTGTGTGTAGAACAATGTCTACACTTTTGTTCAAATCAAAATTTGAAAATAATGGAGAACTTTAAGAAAAAGGTAAATTATATGTACATATCATAGGCAACACAAGGCACAGTAATTGAAATGACATTTATTGCAATGTATAAGGATTATATTTCAAGATCTACAATAATATCATGGAAAACATGATTAAAAGATTCAAGAAAAGGTCAATGGTCTGGACTTCATAAACTGTTCATATCAAATCTCTAAGCAATTATTATCCAAAGAAGACGACGCTAGATTTGGTTAATGGGAACCAAATCTTACAATCCTAGCAATAATCTAAAAAAAAAAAAAAAGAATGAAAAGCAATGTATTTAACGTAAAGTATTTTAGACGGCTTTCTATTGTTTCACATTTATTTACTCCTTATTTCAGTCATACAACAAAAGCATACACGCTACAAACACGAATGTACGGAACATACCCTCTGCAAAAATTGAAAAGTACACACACACACTCACACATACACATCCTCACCCACAGTTCACGAACAAACTCAGAACACCCCCATCCGGTACACCCAAAACAAACACACACAGAAAACGCATACATACAATAAACACTCACACGGTACACATACAACATCTACACACTCGGTACACACCCAAAAATCCCTAACGCAAGCACGAACACAACAAATCTGTACATACAACAAATATGTACATACACAAACAATTAATATGCACACACAGTAGACACAATAAACACACATGCGTACATATTTAACAAACAAACACACACACTTACGCACGCACACGCATAAGCCAACATACGTGGTACACGCGGTATGTGTACAATTAACAACCCACAAACACAGGCTTATACACATTAAGGACACACTCAAAGTACACACACATTAAACACTCACACAAATTGCACACACATTAAATACACACACAATGTATATACGCATTAAATACACACACAAAGTATACGTACATTAAATCCACACGAAATGTACACACTTAAATCTACATACAAAGTACACACGCATTAAATACACACCCAATGTACACACAAATTAAACCCACACCCAAATTACACACGTATTAAACTCATACCCAAATTACACTCACATTAAACCTACACACACTGTATGAACATTAACTCTTAGATGTATTATATTAGGTAATTTTTACACAGAATTATTCTTTTTATAAGATTTTTTTCTGATTTTTACGCGACTTTTATTTAGTTATTGTATTGTGCATTTGGCTAAGGTCGATATTTACATCTTAATTTATATTTAAATAGGTATTCATCATTGAAATCTGTTCCACTTTAACTGGTACACCGACTGAGTTGAATAAACAAGAAGATGTTGGTCCGAAACAGAATTCCGCCCTTTAATTGATTCGTTATCAGTAAAAAATCCGGCATTTATGAATCCGTGTTTCTAAAATATTTGGGCATATTGAGAAATAAATTTTAATCATAACCATAAATCCTTAAAAGATTTGCTAAAAGATTTTCTCTCATACTGGCTTCCATTGTGCTTCAATTAAAAGCAAAAATGCAATGAAGTAGAAAACAATAAAATAAAACCTAATCTTATAATTATTTTTCTTTCAATTTTAATCAAGACCATTCTGACTGTCATTGTTAGAAAATAATGAATTGGATTAAACATGCATTATTTCATTTTTTTAAGCGTTGGATTTTAACAAAAAAAAATATTCCAAGGGAATAAACATTTTCTGTTAGTTTTTCTAGCAAAAAGGATCCAATAATTAATATGCATAATGTGCTTTAAACAGCTACACTCTCGTAAAAGATATTTCTAGAACACAGACTACGAGGATATTTTCATTTTTATTACAAAGATAATTTTAGAGATCTGCTATTTGACTACAATGCACGAAAGATAAAATTGTTTAACTGAAATAAATTTATTAAAAACTAGCAATATTGCTCCATGTTGCGCAGGGTTTGGTACTGATAGATAGATAGATAGATAGATAGATAGATAGTCGCAGATAGATAGATAGATAGATAGATAGATAGTGGTACATAGAAAGAAACAAATAGGTAGTGCTAAATAGTAAGTAAAAGATAATTTGTTTTTCAATCTTTAAGAGTAATAATACACTGAGTTTAAATAATTTGATTATTCAAGCCTTCAAAACTTGGTGTCAGAGAAGGGCACTTAAGACATTTTGAGAATATAAGAAAGAAATTTGCTGCACAGACAGTGAGAAACTTTGGCTCAGTTTATGGAAATGTTCGTTCAGTAAAAGCTCATGCATTATAATTATCAATCTACATTCGTCCGTGATATAGAGAAAGGGTGGTTATTAACACGTAGTCTCTGATGCCGAGGGTTCACATACAGCAGGATACATAGTAGTTCTCATTTAAACTATAAACTGATTGTGTTTAAAGTAATATGTTGCAGTAAAATCAGCTGTTAAAATTATAATACTTATTATTTGTATATGGATTTATCAAGTTTACGGTCCTTAATCCCCCTTTTTTGCTGATCTCTTTTTTTTCGGGGGCACATTAACGAATATCACTGATGCAGTACACTACTGAACGCATGTAATACTACTACTACTACTTTGCAGTCCTTCATTTCTGAAGATGACTAGTCTGGGATTTGATGCCTCCTTCTGTGGTGCTGCTCAATCCGTCGCCAGAGCGCTTGCACTTATCTCCCTTCGTCGCTCGCGCAAGAATAGGTGATCTATCCGCTGCGCCAACAAGATAGCCACCCTATAAACTACCTGCATTTAATACCAGTGGAGCAAATTTTCGACAACTGGATAATACAGGAAGCCGCAGCTTCTGGCCGAGAGTAGCCTCTATGAGGAGTACAATCGCCCTGTCACGTTCGCGTCTGCGCCTGTTGTTTTTGGATGTGGTTCCATAGCCTTTCCCTAAAGGAGGGCATTCTGCAAGGCAGCAGGTGGTTTGGAAAATGCTGTAGAAATGACACAAATATTCTTTTTAGACATGAAAAATATTTCTTTACTGAAATCATGATAACAAACATTATGACAAATTTTACAAAAAAATTATAAGATTTTCTACATTTACATTTTTATACTGGATTTGTTTTATTTTGCTAACAGTTTTATTATAGGCTTGCTCTTACATATTTTAAAAAAAATTGAAGGTTTCGATTTTTTTTTAACATAAAAATTAAACTTCAAACAATTATTGGACTCAAATAAAAATGTGCGCCTATTTCATCGATAATCGAAACTGTTCAGTTTGCAAATAAATGAAAAAAATATTTTCTTGAAGTAAATAGTCTGTCTAATGCTAAATCCTATTGATAACAAAAAGTATTTTCAAAGCTGGATGCCCTGCAGAACTTAACGCATTCTTTGTAATCATTAAAGAAAATGCCTAAACATATTTCAAAAATAAATTAAAGCATAAAAAAACAAATAAAGTGGTAGCATATAAGATCTAAGCAGAATTCAAATATAGACGTATAGTTTAAAACATGAAATAAAACGATGTATCTTAAGCTGAAATTTAAAACTTCTATTTTTTTTTTGCCAGAAGCAATTTCAGATTGAGAGTTTACCCATCGATGTCCGATAATGATTATTTTCATATAAAATTTTTTATTCAAAAATATTTGTAGCGAAAAACTTTGCACTCATAATACAAATACACCATTTATTTTTGTTTGGTTGTGTTTTACGGCATATCAACCATTTTAGGTAATTTAATGCCGAGAACAATCATTTTTGGTAAACGTTAGTTTTTTGTACACACAGTTTTTTTAATGACACAAATTTTTAATGACACTATTTAATCCATAGCTTGAGGGAATGTGAGGATTCATACCTTTCCCAACAGTATAGTACTTTTAGAAGTTCATTTTCGGTTAAGTAGAAATTAATTTTGGAATAAATTAATAATCAACACCAATTTAGTCATTGTAATTAGTTTTTTATTTTCTTGTTCTAATTTCTGATATTTAAAGCGATTAATGATTGTGGCTGATGTGAGTGGAGGTTTCGATGTGTTTTTCAATTTTCTAAATGCATTCGACTGTTGACCTAGCTACCTACTTGGGCCAAACGGGAACATCTTCACTTGCAGGGAAGCGTGTCAGAATATTCGAGGCGTGAAACAATGGGAAGCCATGATAAAAGGCAGGGTTTTTGCATTCAGTGGGTCGCCAATATTTCAGGCGCTACCATACTTTTTTTTTTTTTTTGTTTGGTTTTTCTTTCTTTCTTTTTTTTCTTTCCTTTTTTCTTTTTTTCCTTTGATTTCCTTCCTTTTCTCTTTCTTTTCCCTTTTTTTTCTTCGGTTTTTCTTTCTTTTTCCTTTTTTCTTTTTCTTTGGGTTTTCTTTCTTTCTTCTTGTCTTTTTTCCTTTTTTATCGTTGTTTTACTTTCTTTTTTTCTTTGGTTTTTCTTTCTTTCGTTTTATCTTTCTTTTTCCTTTTTTTGTTTCTTTGGTTTTTCATTCTTTTTTTCTTTCTTTTCTCTTTTTTTTTCTTTTTTTTCTTTGGTTTATCTTTCTTTCTTTTTGTGTTTTTCTCATTTTTTTTCTTTTTCTCTTTTTCTATTTCTTTCTTTGGCTTTACTTTCTTTTCTTTTCTCTTTTTTTCCTTTTTTTTCTTTGTTTTTTCTTTCTTTCATCTTGTCTTTTTTCCTTTTATCGTTGTTTTCTCTTTTTTTTTTACATTGTTTTCTTTCCTTTTCTCTTTTTTTCTTTGGTTTATCTTTCTTTTTTTTTTTCTTTTTTTTCCTTTGGTTTCTTTCCTTTTCTCTTTTTTCCATTTTTTTTTTCTTTGATTTATCGTTCTTTCTTTTTGTGTTTTTCTCATTTTTTTTCTTTTTTCTATTTTTTTTTAATTTGATTTCTTTCTTTTTTTCTTTTTTTGTTTCTTTTCCTTTCTTTACTTCATTTTTTTCTTTTTTTTAACTTTGTTTTCTTTCTTTTTCTCTTTTTTCTCTTGTTTTTTTCTTTGGTTTTACTTTACTTCTTTTTTTCTTTTTTATTTCATGATTTGATTCTTTTTCTTTCATTTTCTCTTTTCTTCCTTTTTTTTTCTTTGGTTTTTATTTCCTTTTCTCTTTTTCCGTTTTTTTTTCTGAAGTAAAACCCGAGGTCTGTTGTTCATGTGGTGTGTGGCAATCATTTGCACTGACTATGTGTAATCAGATCCCCACATTCCTTCCAGCTATGGGTTAAATAGCGTATAGCGTGTTATTAAAAAAAAACTAAGTGTAAACAAAAATAACGTTTATCAAAAATGATTGTTCTCGGCATTAAATGACCTAAAAAAACTGGTTGATATGCCGTAAAAACACAAACAAACAAACACTGGCCCATATCGACTTCCCCCCTCCCAGACTTTTAGTATATTCTGAACAATTTCTTTTTCATTTTTCGAAAACCTTGAGATGAGGTTGGATGAATTCTCAAAGTGCAATAATCGAAGACTTTCCACCACTCACCCATATAAGAACATTTTCCACTCTCAACAGTCTTGAGACAGTTGTCTACACTTTTTTTAATAACACAGTATACACTATTTAACCCATAACTGGGGGGAAAGTAGTGATGCATGCCTTTCCTAAGGGCATTAGACCGAATATGAGCGTAAACGGAAGGACTGCAATTCGAACTCGCGTACTACGATTCTGAAGTCGAGCTGCCTACCCACTGGCCCAAATCGACTCCCCCCCCCCATATAAGTAGATTTCGCACTCTCGACAGTCTTGAGACAGTTTGCTCTACTGCACGAGTGCTTATCAATGAAATCTGGCGAACCATCTGCTGCTGTTGTTACAGTCTGAAACATTCTGTTTTGACAAGTTTGTATCTGGCACGGTTTGTATTATATTCATTTATGTTTTCTTCAAGTTTTTTCTTGCCCTACGCACGCATTGATTTCTTAGCATCTCAAAAAATCAGATTTATAATAATTGGAGTCTAAAATATTAGGAAGAGTATTTAGAATAGGATTTTTTTTTTTTTTAGGGGGCTGGGTGTGGCGGGGCGGGTTGGTTCGCAAAATCTGAAATAACGCCAAAAAGAAAGAAAGAAAGATCAATGCTCGTAATCTCGCGATATGATATTTACTTGGTCTAGCACTAACCCAAGTTTGGCACAAGGCCATTTTTTATGTGCTCACCGCTGGGCTTTTGTAATCAGTGTTACCCTTCACCTAGATGATTTACTCCTCCGAGTTAACGAGCCTCATCTGCCCTAGACGGCTGAAAGTGAATGCCATGGTTTTCACTGGGATTTGAACTAGTGTACTACGTATCCAAAGACCAAGCTTTTCCCACTGCTCCAACCTCAGTGGTATTTGAACTCGTGTACTACGTATCGAAAGACCAAGCTTTTCCCACTGCTCCAACCTCGCTGCCCAATCTCGCGATATGTTGTTCTCCTCGTTTTGGTCGGTAGTTGTGTAACTGACAATTTGGACAACTTCAGCCGACAGCGCCAGTGCGAGCGATAATGAAACAAACGCTTCGGAATTCAGAATAGGTTATATTGGTTAGTTAGTTCGTTTGTTACTTACTTACTTTGTGTTTTACGGCATATCAATCTTTTTTAGGCCATTTAATGCCGAGAACAATTCATTTTTGGTATACGTTATTTTTTTACCCGCACAGTTTTTTTAATAACGCAATATTCACTATTTAACCCATAGCTGGAGGGAATGCGGGGATTCATGCCTTACCCAAAGGTATTAGACCAAATATGAACGCAAATGGAAACGACTGGGATTTGAACTCACGTACTAAGATTCTGAGGTCCGACTTCCTATTCACTGGGTCAAATCGACTTCCCCTGAAGATATGTAAACAGGAACTTTGTTTGTTTGTGTTTTTTTACGGCATATCAACCATTTTAGGTCATTTAATGCCAAGAACAATCATTTTTGGTATACGTTAGTTTTTGTACACCCAGTTTTTTTTAATCACACAAATTAGACTATTTGACCCATAGCTGGAATGGGAATGTGGGGATTCATACCTTTCCCAACGGTATTAGTACGAAGATAAACATAAACGGAGCAACTGGGATTCGAACTCGCGTACTACGATTCTGAAGTCCGACTGCCTATCCACTGGGCCAAATTGACTTCCCCTGAAGATATGTAAAGACCAACTTTAGTCCTTAAAGTAGAGTGATTCTTTTGTGCTGCATTATTTCAGATTTACATACTTTCTTTAAGATAATGTCATTGTTATACATATACATATATATTCTTTTGTGTTAAATAACCTTGGATTTATTCTTTGTGTAAGATAATGTCATTGAAAAACATGTTGATCTATCCGTAAAGCATTGAACCATTCCAAGGTCGGGCACCCCAGAAAGAGGGATTTTGAAAACCAAAGATCCGTTTTATTTCGATTTCGACAGAATTTTTTATTTATTAGAAAATCAAAACTGAAAAGAAATCCAATGTAATTCTTACTGGAACTGAATCCTAATTTGTACAGGGGGACCCAAAAAGATGCGTACCCATGTTTTATTCGATAAAAAATTCCATTTTTTAACGAATTTGTTTTGGAACACATCTTGGGAAAGCCATAAGTTTACTAAAAATTGACAAAAATAGCTGAATGGTCTTCCATAAACTGAATAATGTGTGGTTGTAATTTGAAATAAATAGCTGTTTAATCAAAGTCACAATTGA
>JAYKTE010322439.1:0-11180 GCA_036873565.1 Xipholeptos notoides | reverse complement strand
GTGCAGGCCGTCTGACGACCTTACATGGGTTGATGACACCTTCCATCGTCTCTCGTGACGGACGGATGCCATAATAAATAATAACATCTATGTAAAAAATAGGATACAAGGAAAAAACATGTATTTCTATGTAAAAGTTTTGCAAGAAAAACAATGCTACATGAACTTTACAATATCATTGGACTTAATTGATCATGAAATGGCTGATAAAAATTAAAATATCTTTGATTTTAATGAAAATAAAAACTATGAGACACTAAGTCAAACTAATTTCCAAAATTTCACCATCTTATAATAATATTCAACCACACCTAAATGGACTCCATAGCACATTTTAGAGCCTCTTTGAAAGTACAAACACATAAAATTTTCATGGAAGACATAAAAACAAAGTATGTAAAATTTTACAAGAAAGATAATAAATTAGATAAAATTTACTTTTCTTTGTTATTAAAGTCTCAAAGAGAGTAAATGCCTACAGTAAAATGTTGTTAGTTTCTGGTAAAAACTCATATACCTTGCATTTCAATAAGAATAAAAAGAACTACTAAGCACTATGTATTGTTGTTTTCCAAAATTCTACTATCTTATAATATAATTTAATCCTTTCTAATGAGATTTAAATCAGAGAATAAAGGCACTTTAAAAGTGCAAGTTGATCTAGTTTTCATAAAAGATACATAAAAAATGTAGTTTAGTGTAAAATTGTAAAAAAATACAATATAAACTAACCACATAGAATTACTTTCTCTTTCTAGAGTGATTAGTGGCCTAAAAGTGGGTAAATACCTCTGCTTTAAATATTAAAAAATTACTATATGTCTTATAATCAATAGAATAAGAATAAAACGAAGATATATAAAAACAAAATAAGTATTTTTATGTGGAATTTTACAAGAAAGAAAGAATTGGATAAAATTTACTTTCCAATGTAATTATAGGACTTGAAGCGGATCAGCTACAAGGATTGAAAGAGGTTTCTCATTTTTTAAAGATTTTAGTAATATTTATATTAGGATAAACAAATATTGAATTCATTAATATAACTAGACTGACAAGTGCATTCATAATTTTATTCTAGTTATAATCCAAAACTCAAAGCAATGCATTGAATTCAAATTCTTTTTATAACAGACTATACAATACCAGTGTTCTTTATTCAACTCATTAAACTATTATCCTCACAATAAACATTAAAAAAATTGAATTCAAATCAAGTATCAGCCTTGTTTGTAAAATGTTCAAGCATAGTTTATGTTTCTGCAGCCATTGTTTATTTAAAAAATGTCTGGAATAGAAAATATATGTGAAGATAAAGTCTGTATATCAAAATCACTGAACATTATACATATTTCTTGGGAACTAAGAAAGATGCATCTACAAATGAAAGAATAATTCTCTTTTGGTTGATGGTAAATATAAAGCTATTAATGATTTCTTTCCTTTTTTTATATCTATTTATTCTAGTTATGTCTTTTAAATATTGACTCAGTTTGGCCTTTGGTCATCGGAATAAATTCCAGTTTCAATAAACAAAGTTCAAACAATAGATATTTCTTAAACCAAATTTATAATGTGTAAGCCAATCAAAGAGTTGTTTCAGTCTGAAGGATAACATTTATTGTCCAAAATTTATATATATTCTTTAGATATTTGGATATTAGAAATGTTTTTTGTATTGCAAATTTTTATAGGCACTCTATACATTGGAGTAAAAATCTGATTACATAGAATAACAGGACATTTTAAAGACTAATTAAATCCAATACTTAATAGAATTTGATGTATATACTTATATATATAATATTGAATTAAGAAATTCATATTGATATTTTGGAAATAAGGTTTGAATATTTGTGCTATTTAGAGTTTTTGGAATATCTATTAATTTGTTATTTTCATGAATGCAATATTTTGGTAAAATTATTTCCTGTCCTCTTTACTTTCACTTCTCTCAATAATTTTCTAGATTTCGTTTGTGGAAATATTTTCTTCTGATATATTATGTGCTTGTTTTAATGTTATGGATTATTCATCTATGACCCATGTGAAGTTGACTTAGGTTGACCCTTTCTCTTTTGTTCATTTTATTATCTAGTATCGATTTTCTCCAAGGTAGATTTCATTTTAAATATTTGATTTTCCTTACTCATTTACCATGATTTTGGTAATTTTAAAAAAATTTTCTGTTCAGTATTAGTCATATTTCAGTGTAGAAAATGTTGAAATTCTTGTGAACAATCATTTCAGAAAAATATTTACTGGCTGAACCAGCTTTGTCACCTTTAAACCCAATGTGACTAAATATATCATATTTTTTTCAATGTGTTAATTCTATTTACTAAGTTTTTGGTTTCCAACTTCATTTTAGAGACATTAAGACAAAGAGTGAATTTGAAACTATGATAAACTTTTGATGGTTCTTTCAGTTATGACATCTAGTTGAATCCATTTAATGCTGAAACAATAATTTTCAGTAAACGTTATTTTTTTGTCCACACTTTATTTATTTTTTAGCTTTGGTAGGGTGAATTTGTAATTCAAAGTTACTATCTGCTTACATGTTTTTAGTAAAGATTGGCTATCAATCTCTCTGACTAGAATTATGTAGATCTTTCATTATCTCATGCTTCAACATTATGTCATAGACATTTTCTAGGGCAACAAAGACTGCCATAAGATGCTCTTTTTTCATGTTAGCTCCAATGAAGAAAGTTCCCAATCTTTCCCAGTTAGATACCGTGTTCATTTTTTCCTAAAGCTACATTGGTAATTTATCATTTTCTTTCTTTTTAGAAACAAAGTTAATATATCATTTATCACTGCTTCCATAGTTTATAAAGACAGCTCGTTGATGATATTGATCTATAGTTTTGTGGGTCTGTATGATCTTTTTCTGGCTTAAAAATAAGGATGATTGTTGCCTGTACCCAGGTTTTTGGGAGTTTTTCATTTGTCAAAATTATATTAAATATATATACATTTAATAAAATCTGGACAATAAAAGATAAATTAGGGATTATTGTGGAAGATGTTTGATCAATTAATAGTTGGTTCCATCTGCTGTACTGTGGGACATTTCTCCTGTTTCTTTGAATTCTGTCATTGTGAAAGGCTTATTAAAGTGTTTAAGCTTTTTTGATAAGAAATTTGATTCAATCTTTCCCTCTCTCATTTTAGAAATCTAGTGTTGCTATCTGCTTTAAAGGTCTCCAAATATATTTTGGCTAGCAGGTTGGTTGTTGGTAACTTACAAGTTATTTTATTGTATTGACCTTTTCTAGATATTTTTCTTACCATTTCTCAAATTAGTTTGGTTTTTATGTTAGAGTTTACATTATCTACATATTTTTCCAACATTCTTTGGCTTCTTTTATCATTCTGCATGTTTGTGCTCTAAGGTGTGTGAACTTAATTAGATTTTGTGTAATAAACATATATAGCTGAATTTATTACTGGAGAGTAACCAGTTTCTTTATCAAGCCATGGCTTGTTTCTCCTGATTTCTAATTATCCTTTTGGTCTTCTGCTGTGGTGTGAGTGTTTCTACAAAGTACTTTTCTTCATCATCATATCTTATTGTCTTTTGCATTCATTTTCATGTTTCTTTAGCTACCAGTCAATGAGATCCTTCCTCATGATAAACTCTCTCATTATACGATATAGATTTAGGGGTAATATTCGGTAAAATCTATAGTACAAAGATTTTCAGAAGCTAGGTCTAAATATGTTTAAGTATTTAAGAAGCATAGATTTTGGTCATTTAAAGGTCCTTTGGGTATTATACAAACTGTGGCTGATTAAATTTTCCAGAATTATGAAGGGCTTTAGTAAATGAGTAATGAATAGGCTTAGCTTGTTTTTATTAATTGGATCATTACAAGAAATGTAGAGAAAAGATACAGTGAATTCTCCCTTTGTTGTTACTCTAGAAACAACTGTATGAAATTGAATGTTGGTCGAAGGTATATTAACTATCATGAAAATTGATATAACTACAAAGGCCTTGAAATATGAGTTATGTATATAATTGTATGTTTGATATTTCTCAATTTTTAGTTTATTTTTCTTGTGAAAAGTTTCTTATAAGTATACAATTAGGTTTTCATCAAGACTTGAAGGTCCTCAAAATAAAGTATTATTTTTGGATATTCCATTGGATTAATTTATTTCATTTAAGTGTTTTGTCATATTCTTTGTTGAGTCTAGCATTTTCTTCTCTCCTTGTTTTTTTTTCTGCATCTTTTTAAAGATAGAAGTAAGGTATTTTCTGTTTAGTTATTTTTTTTATTTTTATTTTTTTTTCTGGATCTATTCTGAAGTTAACCAATTGGCTTCTTTTTTAGGTTGTTGATTTGTGTGGTATATTTTATGTAAGGTTTTGTTTGTGTTCTTGTTTTTGGTTTCTTTCTATTTTGTTTTGGTAAGTAGGATAAATTTGTTCTATGTATTCAAATTGCTTATTGAAGATTCTTTACCAGGGTTTTTAAGCATGGTTGGCCTTTATTAGGGTTTTGTGTAGACAAATAATATTTGTTTCTTCTTTTGGAGTTTGTTTCAAGAGATTCGTTCAAATGTATTTGGATGTTTTGTTTGTCTTTTATTATTGTTGTCTTTGCCTCTGGTTTGATTCCAGTAGTTATTTGTTTAGGTTATAATTTATTCTTGTTTATAATTTTATGTTTGCTTTTTTTCGTACCTAAGGTGTTTGGTTTCAGATGTCAATAGTTAGGCATATATTGTTGTGCATGTTTGGATATCAATAATTTTCCTTGTTTCTAGGAAGGAAATATTTGTTGGTATTTGATTTTGCTTATATATTCTTTTTCCACATCTTCATTCCCTCAAGGTTGCAGTGTGTCTTTTTTTACTAGGGTTTTCTAGGCAATATTCTAGATGTTCAATTCCACTATCTCTACATCTTATGTACACTGGGGTTCTTGTATACCTTTCTATATGGTGCCCAAATTTTCGGTATTTAAAACATCTATGGCTCTGGTATATGAGTTTTCTCTTTAGCTATTTCATATCCTACATTATGACACAGGCTGGCATAGGAGTATTAAAAGTTCATACGTATGTGTTAGTTTCAATGTCTAGCCCATTTTTAATTGATATTTTTTCTGATGTCTCTAACATGTTTTTCTTAAATTGATTTGTTTAGGTTTTTATTTGATTTTATCAAAAGTTGTCTAACTGAGAATATTTTTTGTATGAGTATTTTTTAGATACTTCAATTAGTTAATTTTTTTCTTTTTAATAGATTTGATAGTTATAAATTTTCTATATTTTGAAGGAAGATATTTTTTGTAAGGAAAATGTTCTCAATTGATACTAATATAATAAATTGAGGATATGTTAATTCAAACTGTTTCACTATTTCAGTTGAATTCAATATAAGTCTTATTATTTTGCTTGTCATAGAAGTTTTGTCACTTTTTACTTTTCATGCACTCCATCCTCCACAAAGCCCAACACTGGGTAATGAGAGGGATACAAAAAAGCTATACTAATATTAATTGAGTGTTTGCAAGCATTTGAGGTTTACTTCTGTTGTCCAACTAATTTTATCTAATTTTGATGAAAACATTGAGTCCAGTCATGTGGAAGATTTTACTCACTAACTGCTTGACTTTTGCCACTGCTTTATAACACTTATTGGTGATTTATATCTAATAATTTTGGGAGGTGAAAGATCAGACAGTGTTTGGAAAGCTTGTGGTTGGTTGTATTTTAGGAGATAGGTGGGTTTCATGTGAACAAGTGAAGGGGGCTTGATCTAACTAGCTGGCTATTTTGTCTTTCAAACAGCTTGACTAGTCCAGGCAAGCTTATGAAAATTTACAACCTTATTTCTAAACTCCTCAAGCATCTGCAGTCCATTCCCATGCATTATAAGTCACCACCCAAAACTAACAGGTGTCAAGTAGCTGTTATTTTCTGACCCTCTGCTGAGGATGTAGTCAGTATCATCTAGGCCCCTATTAACTGTGACACTTTCTTTCCATATGACTTATCAATCTTTTATTATTAGGTGGCAGGGTGTGTTTTAAAGTGTGTTTTCTTTTTCCAATCTTTGACATTAGTTCCAGTGTAATGGAATCTGATGTTGTTAGTTTTTTTTTATGTCATACATATAAACCAGGAAGTTGATGTGGCTAAGTTTCTTTCAGAAATGGTAATATTTGATGAAACAGTGGAGTTAGAGTTGAAGGAAAACAAACATAGCTTTGGATGAAGAATATATAACACCCCTGAAGATCAAGTTACTCCATATCAGACTAGTGACAAAGAAAGGCTGTGTTATTTACATTTTACTATTTTGGTATAGTGAAATAACAACCTATTTAACATCAAACCAAGTTTTATAGAACTTCCCTTATAATATTGGTTAGATTCAGAGATATAAATGTTCTCACTCTATTGACCACAAAAAATTCATAAATATTTTACTCATAGCCAGAATTGAACCTGCAACTTTGAACTGAACTTCACAAAATTTTATAAAATGAACACACCGATCTCTTAACAAATGGTGTCTTGGTTTCTGATTTCAATATGAAGGCTTTTAAATTTCACAGAAAGTACACAAAGAAGATATTAATGAACGGAATAAAATTTTTTTCTAAAAACACTGGAAAAATTCAGTTCTTCATTTAGGTTCTGTGTATAATAATTTTAATAATCTTTTGCTACTGGATATTTCTGACTTGACTAAAATTAAAATCAAGCAGACTGAATTATTCATATTTTATCAGGTCAGAAAAACCCCTGAGGAATACTTGCTATAAATTCTGTACATGCTATAAAGAGAATTAAAATTTTCCATTTCTTTGATTTTAATCTAAATTCTTGTTGTGACTTCCTGAATTTCATTATAAGCTGTCTATAAGATAGAAAGCTAAATTGAGAACAAAACTTCATTTTATAACGAACTGTTTTTAAATGGCTCTATTTAATGATCAGCATGAAAGTTAATTTAACAGTATCCATCTTAAAAACATCCAATGCTTTTGATCTAAATATTTCTTTTATTATTTGGGAAGTGTTTTTCAATTCTTTATTTTCTTCTTCATTCTCTGTCGTAATCAAATTGCTGATATTCAGACCAAATACTTTTCATTACAGTTAATGTAATGAACACATTTTTACTAATTCAACTGATGTGATATCGTTTTTCAAAGAAATTCCAATCTCCATTTATCTTAGAAAAATCTTCCGTCTCTGTTTTTTTAAATTTTTTAATTTATTGATAGCATCTTAGAAACATTGAATTTTTTTTATTTTATTTGATGAAAAATCCAGTTCACTTCATTAAAAATAAATCAGAAGATACAATAATAATAACAACAGAAGAGCAGATAATATCTTCTAAGTCAAAGCTGTATTATTTTAGAGCCATTGTAAAAAAAAGCAGCTAATGATAAGACAATTTTTTTCTCATATGATTGAATATATAGATTATCAATGTATTAAAGTGTTCATATATTAGTTACGTATTTCATCATTGTGATTTTTGATGTGATTAACTAAAAGAAGTTGAGCATTCTTAGATAAAAATTTATTGATAAAAAACAACCCTTTATATATAATGGTATAGTAGTAATATAAGCAGAAACAGTAGAGTATCAAATAATGAATCAGGTGAAAGGCTTCTACAAGGTCAATAGATATTAGCCCATTAGTAATAAGCATTGATTCACTTAAAATCTAAGCTCTCATCTCTAAAGTTTATGGGTTCAATCCTAGCTCCAGGCAAAATTAATTGAGAATACATAACATGAATTAACTATAATTCTTAGTTCTTGCTCACAGAAAAAAAAAATCTCCCAATGGAATAAACAAAAATTTCATTCCACATAAAGATTTCAAAGATTGTTCAAATGTATGAAGGACGCGTAAATATGGCTCTAGGGTCCAAATGCCTTTTGCCAAC
This sequence comes from Xipholeptos notoides, assembly GCA_036873565.1. Taxonomy (NCBI): domain Eukaryota; kingdom Metazoa; phylum Mollusca; class Cephalopoda; family Idiosepiidae; genus Xipholeptos; species Xipholeptos notoides. The sequence goes on along the minus strand of JAYKTE010322439.1, from coordinate 3,244 downwards.
AAAACAAATTAATGAAAAATATATTATAATAAATTCAATTTATCAAAAAATAATGTTTACTTCAACTACAAACTGACTTAACCAAAAATATTTCTTCTTAACATATCTTTTACCAAATTTAAGTTTGAATTTCATAATAATTCTTAACCCATTATCTCTTTTGCAAAACTTGGTTAGTTGGATATGTACTTAAAGATTTTCCTTTCATCTGGAAAAGCAAGCCAGTTGTTCACTTTGAACATATGTCTATATACTTTATCTTTGATGTCAAATCTGTAACTTATTTTAAATTCTAAATTCAATTATTTTTTTAGCTTGGAATTTATCAAATGTTCAAACAAATAAACAAACAAACCAGTTTATACTGTTTTTACACGAAAAGAAATTAAAAAGAAAAGATAAATAACTAACTGAAAGTTTTTTCCAAGTCTAAAAATGAAAATATGATAGCAAGAAAACATTTCAAAGACAAGCAATGCACAGATTTTTTTTATATATATATAAAAACTTTTCATCTTGAGATGGTAAAAAAAATTTATCATCAAGAAATAAGATCTAAAAATTTTATTGAAAGATCTCTTGACTTTACAAATGTTGGGAGTCACTATTAGTAAAAATTTATTGAGTTTATAAAAAGAAGACAAAACCTTCTTTTCAGCATTAACAACCTATAAGAAACAATTTACTTCTTCTAAATTCTATCATCTTTAAGGAAAACTCATAATTCTATTTTTCAATTATATTTTATCTACCAGGATCAAAAGCAAAGAAAAAGTTCAATCTATTTTATTATGTCTTTTAGAAAACTCTGTTTTTAGTTTGTTAATAACGTTAATCAAAAAGAAAATATTTTCATTAATGTCTGCTTTTTAAACAGTTTTAAAAGTGCTTCTGATTTCTTTAGATATTATTTTTAAATGCTGGAAAGTGGTTTAGATAAATGTTCTTAACTAACATTTTTCATGTGCAAACAAAATTTTATACATTCATTTCTGGGGGTAGTATTCTATAAATATTTGCAATGAACTAAACTTGTGTATCATATTTTAAAACAAATATGATGGTTTGAAACAAACAGTTGTTTTTTATTTTATATTTTTCATTTCGTGATTTTATTTGAATGCAAAATTGAATTCTATCATGATTCTGATACATATACTTTAGAATATATATATATATATATTTTTATTTAACTTTCGTAATGTTTCAATTTTTTTTTCAAATGAATATCAGTTGAAACCTTTCAAATTTTAGCCATAAGAATAAATCAAGAAGGCTTAGAAAAGCAATATTCTTCGCCAACCATTTTTCAAACCTGGTACTTAAATTCATAGTTTCTAATCTCTTCAAAGCTTTCACTAATATTTTCGTCAGTTTTATTTTTTTACTCATTTTTTTAAAATTCTTAATCTAGCTAAATACCACTGGATTCAGTCTAAATTTAATCAATATTTTACTAAAATAATTGCTTACTCTTCTAAAGAATTTACAGAAATTTATGGAAAATCTTTTCCAAGACATTCAGTGAACAGACAAACAAGTAGAATGTGACTATGATTCTTTAATAGAAGTCCTATTGAGTACAATTTACATCTTCTCTGTGCCTTGCTATATAATATTTCAAGAAAAACTGGCAATACATAATTATGTCAAATACTTTTTTTGTGAGGAACTGCATTTTCACTTACTTTAGATTAACATATCAATCTATTTATGTCCTTCTCTCTCATGCATATAGTCAAATGATCAGTGTAGACAATGTTTTTGGTGACTGTCAATTTTTTCCCTGAGTGATCATTGGACAAAAAGCTTTTGGTTTGATGATCACATAGGTGAAAAACTGACAGTCACCAAAAAGGTTGTAGACTCTGTGTCTACTATAATCAACTACTCACACTCTAACTATAGATATAACCAATACTTTGTCTCTATCTCTCTCTCTTTCATATATATATATATATATATATATGTATATATATATATATATATAAATGTAAAAATATTGCTACAAGTTAACCATGGATAGAAACTTATTTTCAAACTTCCGATTTTATTGAAATTTTTTTACACAAACTTATTTAAAAAAGGCTATGTTTTCATGTTATTAAAACAAATAAAAAATACAAATTTACAAATGAAAAAAAAACTTATTTTTATTAAATTTCTGCGGGGCAGTCCAAACCATTTTATGCTGACATGTTGTTCTTAATCTATATAGCTATATAAAAATGTTGTGTTCGTATAACCATATCGATAATCTCAATAACTACCCTATGGTGGCTTTTGAAATTTCGAGGGATCCTGGCAATGTTTATATGCTATCAAAATAAAAAAATAATTACAATTTAAAAAAAAAATTAGTTTTGTTTAAAATATTTTCCGAGTTTAGCAGAGTTAAAAATCAAATCAAAACATTACTTTCCGATTGATTGCGTTTTTTTAAATATTTTTTTACATCTATTTTTTTTTCAATAATAATTCTTTAAAATCAATTTATTTAAAAAAAAATTAATTGTTTTAAAATTTTGTTTTATTTTCTAAAAAAATTTAAAAAAATACTTTGTAGAGAACTTTAACATGCATTATGAAAAAGTGAAAGCGACTTAAAATCGGTGAATAGCCGTAGCGTGTACCCGATAGATTTATGGTTGCTGTTTCAGACAGGTAGTGACAGCGTGTTCGTAAAACCAGATAGATAATCTCATAAAAAAATTAAATTGTTTTCTAAGAAAAATGAAAAAAATATGGAAAACCTGTAGGTCTATTTAATTTCTATTAAAAATCATGGGTTGCACTGATGATTTTTAATAGAAATTAAATAGACCTACATGCAAATTTACAAATAATTTACTGATATTAATTCATAAATAAATACGGTGAATTTACTTATAATATATATGTATATATGTATATATGTATATATATTCAGAAAATATCCAGACATTAAAAGAAAAAAGAACAAAATGAAACGTTCTATAATTGAATCAGCCATAATTATGTCTTCAGATACTATTGAGCAACGAAAGGGTAATATTCAGTTGGATTCATTTCTCGCACGTAGAATCGTGAATGAAAATAACATCAAAATTTAAATATTCATTCAAACATTATACAATAACAGCAACGCTAAGTACAAGGAACCTTTAAAACATACTAGACAACCCGTGACCCGTTGGGTCAATCACTGTTGAAAAATTATAGCAACATTTTAGTGCTACATATAACTGCCCGTGCTGAAATACTC
>JAYKTE010322328.1:0-11181 GCA_036873565.1 Xipholeptos notoides | reverse complement strand
AAAGATTGTCAGTGAAAAAAACAGTCGCCAAAGGATAAGTGTTTTATTATTTTTAGTCGCCACTTGGAAAAATAACTTGCGTATGCGAGTAATTCACTCGCAATGTAGAGCCCTGATATATATCGGTACTCATAGTGCAGCATGGTCCCATCTACACAGCATGGTCTTGTTGCAAACACACATATTTACTTTGAAGTTTTAACAAACACCATTCAATTTTCATTGGTTTACTCATTGGTTTACTTACCTAAATTCAATTAGATTATTTACTTACCTAAATTAATTTCATTTTATCTTTATTTTTGTTTAATTTCCTTTTTAATCTATTCCATTTTTTTTTTTCACAACATTCAGCATTTTTATTGTTATTTTGTTTATCTATATATTAATCTGCTTGTCTGGTGTCACAAAAAACACCATCATAATCTTATACAGTAATTAGAAAGAAACGAATTCCCTCCCCTTTTACCCCTTATAGGCGCTCTTTATCTTCTCTACAAAATTTAGCGTTTTTATCTTTCTGGTAAAACCGAAGGTTGTTAAAAAATAATAGATTTTAACAGTTTTTACGTAGTTAAAAAAGACAACAATGATTCTCTCAAACTTATTTCTAAATTAAAATCTTTGGGAAAAAAGTGATGCTTCACATAATTCTATTTCTTATATCTACAGCAGTGCAAGTTTTTTTGGTTATTTCACAGTCTGATATTAAATATATTCCACTGATTTTTCTATTGAAGGTCAAACTCATTCTAATTGTTTGATCATGTGATCAGAAAGTTTTTGCTGAAATGTGTTTTAAAAATTTTCAGCTACTGTGTAATTTCCATAGGTTCTGCTAGTAATGTAATATGCTTATCAATGTACTTACCAAAAAATGCTTTAATTACTTTAAAAAAATTTAAAACACTAAAAACAAATTAGGTAAGTAAATTAACATATTAAAAATGTTGATTGTTGAGTGGTACGAAAACAAAAAAGAACGAAAGAAGATAAAATGAAATAAAATTAGGTAAGTAAATAATCAAATTAAATTTAGGTAAGTAAACCAATGAAAAAGGTTGAATGGTGTTTGTTAAAATTCAGAACAAATTAAACTGAAAAGCTTTTATTGGTGGAGAGACACAAAATAATTGTTGTTTCTAAGAAAAAAAAAGGGGAATTTTAAACAAGTGGCCCTGTTTCAACCAGATACTTTCAAGTTATCTGTGCAATAATTAACAAAGGTCCATGTGAATCATGGATGAGAACCAATGGTTTAAACAAACTAGTGTAGAAATTATGAACACGGTTAGCTTTCTTAGCCATGGAGATTGTGCAATTTCCATGATTTCAATGCTTTTAAGAAGTAAATTTAAATTCCTAATTTTTAAAATATTTCAGAAGCAAATACCAAAAAGAAAAAAGTCTGGATTATCAACAGGCTGTGTGCTCTTATTTGGTACCTTACTTGACAAAGTTGATTAGCTGAGGGCAGATAAAAACCTTGTCACACAATGAGGCAGGACATAAATTTATAAAGAAAGATAATAGCTAGCTAAAACAAATACTTATGTTTGCAATAGTGATAATGTCCTCCTTGCATTTGAATCCTTTTTCTTTTTCTATACAGATTTTGTAGAAGAAAAAAAGTTTTTTCTAAAATATTCTAAAATGATATTAGAGGAACTCAGTAATGAGCAGAAATTTATCTCCCAAGAAATTGTCTCGAAACTGAAAAGATGAATTTCTGAAGAATCCTGTTCAATGGCTAGACAGACAGCTAACAGAATAAATTCCAAAGGAAGATAAAGAATTCAGTTCATGAGGACTGCAGATTTTCTTTAGAGTCATTTCCTTCCTCGAGATTTTTAGTCTTTTCATGAAACAAATTTAACGATTCAACAGAAATTATATGATGCCAAAAAATGATGCAAATGGGTTTCTAAATTTTTATTTATTCAAAGAAAAGCAGTATCCAGTAAAGTGTAGAAGATGGAAACAAAAATATGCTCAATAATGAAACATTTTTTTAATTAAATATTACAATCTTTATTTGGTGCTTTATTTGAAAGTTCCTTTTTTTGTCATAGCAAATGGCAGAATCAATGTAACCAGTTTAGTTTAACACAACCTCTATATTACCTACAATTAATTGCAACATTCTTTTTCATATTAACGTCTGTAATAAGTCAATTACCAACATATTCTATTTTTACAGTAATTTCTTTATCCCGTCCTACATTTTAAAAAGGTTTTATTAAAATATATCTTCCCCTATGCCAAATATTTATTCAAATTAGTTTTTTTAACATAATTGTACATGATTTGGATTGACAAAATATCAGCATATAGAGTAGTTTAGGAAATTTTTTCTAATCAATTAATTAAAAAATTATGATTAAAAATTTCATGCTGGTTAGAAAAGTCATTTACAACTCTAGCTAATGGAATGAAATTCAATAAGTAGAGTATTCACATTAGTGCTAGAATACAGTAACTGGCATTTTATAAAAGCATAAAACTAAAAACACAGATCACAAATAAATCCATTAGACAACTCAAAGGATAAGAGCAATTATTTTCAATCAATCAACATCCAGTTAATTTGTGTTGTTATGGTTATTATCAGGAACCTTTGTTCCCTTTCTCTCCAATCCATATAGAAATCAATAGAAATTCATGAAATATTCTATAAAAGACATTATGCTGGTTTGTTGAATTATTAATGAGAAGAGAATGCAGTTTTTCAGTAAAAGTACATATATTTGTTTTCCTAGTTTAGTTAATGGTAAAAAGAACAAAAAAAGATAACATCAAAATAATTTGAAATTTTTTCATTTCTTTAATTGAAATATTGAATTTTAGAAAAATTGTTTCAGAGCTCACCCAAAATTGAAGCCTTAAATAAAAATGAAACACCAATGCTGAATTACTCTATTGCAATACTTTTTAATAGTTACAACTATAAACTGATATTCACAATTTGGGATATTTTGTTTTTGTTTTTATTAAAACTTTTTTTCTTTCATTTCAAATCAATCTAAGAACAACACCTTTTTGTGAATTACAAAAGTTGCTGTAAACACAAGAGAGGATATATTTTATGTTGGCACTTCACTCAGTTTAGTATGCTCTACAAGAAGATGTCAAGGGACTGAGTCAGACAAACAAGCAAATCATTCCCCACATTGCAAAATATTATACTGATTAAGATTTACTGTATTCAGATGTTTTAAGAGACCATGTATTTTTTAAATAAAATCTGCACAGTCTGTCATCATAAGATTTGCAACATTTTCACTTCAAGGTAACTCCCATTAATAAGTTATACAATCAAAATTCTCTTTCTGCTTTTGTAGGAGTATTAGTATATTTTTTTCTCTTTGAACAGACATTAAAAAGTATTATGATAATTCCATTTAATATATTCAACCTAATCTCAAAAGTCACTAATATTGATATTATGGTTGGTTAGGATGATTTTGTTTTTAAGTTTAATGCTGAGATTAGCCATTCTTTATAAACATCTTTTGTCAATGTATTCATTGAATAACACAACTGGAGGAAATAAGGAAATTCTTACCTTTCTCAAAATCATCAGCACAAATGTGTACATAATAGAACAACTACAATTTTGAAGGTTGACTTTTTTCTTTACATTGTCTTCAACAATTATTTTTGGTTTTGATAGAAGCTTTTCTATTGATTATCTCACTCATTCATAAGCTACAATGTTTTTAAAGCTCTATTTCTTATGTAGCATAATAATAGATGCTTTGACTTGAGTTTGAGAGAGTAATTATAAACTCCTATCTTTCACTTAAATCAAGTTGAAAATATGAACATCCAATAAAAACTGATTATAAATAACCATTTTACTTTTATTTAATTTTTGAATTTTTAAGAACTATTAAATAAATAGATGTGCAGCAAGCTTTACAAACAGATAAATGTTTCAAATTGTGTTAGATATTTATATAACAGTTAAGATAAGCATCATTATTAAAAGAATTTGAATCAAATAAATACACATCTAACTAATTAGATCTTTAAAGTTTCTAACAATTTAAATGATTTGTAGCAGTTACTTAGATTAAAGTCAATCTGTATTAAAATCTATAAAGTCTGTTACAACTAAAAAAAAAGTCTCAAACTATTTTATTATTGGTCTATACATTTAAAGTAGCATCTATTTCAAATTTTCCTTCTTGCCTTCACAAAATTACTTCTAGTTATAAGTTTCGAATTAAAGTATTTCAACCTGAACAATTCTGGGTAAATCATGGTAAAAATGAATAAACCCAAGATAAATCACGATAAAAATGAATAAACCCAAGATAAATCACAATAAAAATGAATAAACCCAAGATAAATCATGGTAAAAATTAATAACCAAAGATAAAAATTGGTAAAAATGAATAAACCCAAGATAAAACGTTGAATTTGATTATTTTTGTAACAAACGGGTAAAATAAACGACAACAACATCCTGTTGTGATGTGGGAAACAAGAAACATATATTATACAAGTTGATAAGAACAGTTCAAACAATAAACAGTTAAACAGTTCATGGTCAACACACAGTTCAATGAGCACCCAGCTCAAGTAAACTCAACGAACGACTCCATAACACATAACACCACAATTTTCTATTCATATAAAAAATTAAACTATTAATTGGATTTTTGTACCATAAGGTTAGATAAATATGTGTCTACCAAAGAAATATCTATATTTCCCCAATATGTAAATTGTCTTAGAACTACACTTCCTTTGTTCAGCACACTTTATAAATAGCTTTAGGATATAATTTAAACATTTTTCATCAAATATATAGGGTGTTCTAATAACTTGGACAGAAGTTTTTCACTTTAAAAAATACATTATACATACAAATAAATACTTTTATAAATAAAGTATTTATAATTCTGGCTCTGGTTTTCCTGAACATCTTATAAATAGCAGGATCTGCGTTTCTAACTTTAGTATGGATTTTTTTGCGGATATAGCCCGATCCCATTCCATTTTTCATCTCAAGGTTCTGGAGTCTATTTACATTCAGCCCACAAGCCTTCTCTTTGCAAACAGAGAGAGTGCTTGTTTGGTCTGAACGAGATTACTTCCTAGTTCCTTTCGTAAATTTCCTTTCCTTTCATTCAATAAATCTTTTACACATAAAATTTCATCCCCATACACACACAATTTTTTCTACAACTTTAAAGCCTCTGAATAAAGCTAGATAAGTAGGGGAAAAACCGGTAGTTTCAGTTTTTAGGTTCCTTTTTTTTTTTCTGGGATTTCTAAATTATGTCTTGGTTAAAATCACGCACATTTTCTGCCATTTTAAAATTCTGTACCACAAAAAATCAGTCTATATATATGTGTGTGTGTGTGTGTGTGTATGATATATTTTTAATGTGATGAATGTATTCCATGTTATTGGAATGCCCTATAGAAAAATCTATATAAAAAATTCTTAGGAAGAAAAGGAATTTTCACAGAAAATATAAGCTTATCTAAAGATTTGTTTCTCTAGCAGAGAAGACATAAATGATCATAACGTGGTGAACAACTTAATATATGCAGATTAATCATTTTTAAAAATGTTATTTCTTTATTAGTGTAATTTTGCCATTTCATATCACATAAGGAAATCACATGACTCATCAAATTGAAAACTAATATTGTGTATTGAATTTTGCTTTTTTATGATTCTTGAATTTTTTATATAAAATTGAAATATCAAGAGTTCAATAGTTTATCTATATAATGCAGTTGACAAAGATGTAACAGAACAATAAATATTAAATAGATAACATTTAGAATTCAATGAAAAATATTCCCTAAACTAACCTTATTCATAATGAATAAAGAGTTATTTTTGTTTCCTAGCTGTAACTTCTAATGTTAAAAGCAAATATACTTTAAAAAATTAATAAACAAACCCTAATCTAATCCAATCTGAATATCCAATTATAACAGTAGTCACTAAATTAAAAGCAATCAATCCATTACTGAAATGGATATGGAATTTTAGAAGAAATCCATTTACCAACATCTAAATTCTATAATTTCAGCTTTTCTTTTTTTTTTAATGTCAAGACTGCTTGTGCAATTCAATGTAAAAAAAAAATTAATGCTAATTTTCTTTTATTTGAAAATTTTGAAGTCTCAATGATGGTGTCATAATTTCCATTTTATACTTTTGTATATAATGCATAACTATTTAAACATGTAATAATTATCCTCAAAATGATTCTTAATTAATTTATCAAATTCTATCATCTAAAAAGGAAATAAAACTATAGTAAATAATAAACAACTAGTATTGCGATATGTAAATGGTTGTTGAGAAAAGGGAATCTGCTTCAAGAAAAATATCCAACTTAAAAACAGACTAAATTGATTATTCTTCAAACTATTTAGACTTCTATTCTCATGCCTATGGTTATTTTCATAACATATCAGCCAATGTGCCCTTCAAGCTTCTTCAGGTATTACTTGAACTTAAAAACTTTCAAGCCATACTGACTAGTTTAAATAATAATAATTACTTATTTCAAAAACACAGACAAAAAAATTACAAGTGCTTATAATGCAAACTGTGATCAATCCAATAAATTCATTTGTGAATTAATACCTTGAGATAGGTAAAAATAACAATTCTATCATTTATAGTTTGAATAGTTAAACTAATGCAAGCAATTCGTTAAAAACAAAGAAAGTATTCATTTTCGAATAATTTGTTTAGAAATTAAATGACTACAGAGAGCATTTTTAGGATTAAATGACCTAGTTTATTTAATGGAATACAACCCCCATGACAAAATCTAGTTTTGATTAAAAAATAAATAAATGGAAAGCTAAATGGACTTCATAGATAGAGAGTCAGACTATGCATAAATAATATGCTTATTCAGATGTACAAGATGGTGATATATTTCAAAAATCAATTAATCTATTTTTAAAAACAGTACCTTGTTGTCAACAACAGAGTTGTAATTTTCCAGGAATTACACAGGAATTAAGAAATAACAGGTAAATTTCACTGAAATTGGACAGAATAGATATTAAGTTAGCTTAGCTTAACTTTGTTCATGGTCAATAAAAAGAAATGAAAGAAATATAGAGTTAATCATTGAATCAATAATGATTTAGTAATTCTTCTTATCTAAAAAAAATAATGAGAGCGATTTCCAAAATGCTGAATGTCAATATTCATTTATCTTCCAAATCAGTGATTTGTTTTATATTCATAATCAAAAGTGTTTGGCTTAAAATAAAAATCATTTACTTTTCATGATAATGTGTAGCCAAGAAACTGTTTAATTTTCTATATTTATAAATTTTTAAAAAATTCATTTGAGTTAATATCCCTTATAAGCATTTACAATCACAATGTCTTACATGAGTGTATTCATTTTGCAAATCTTTTTCTATGAGTTTAACTGATGCTTTTACCATTATTACTTGAAAACTACTTTCATATATCTATATATGTTGTGCTGAATTGCTTTTTATAAGTTGTATAATGAACTATTAAAATTACTATTACAAATACTAAAATGTCACTATGAATTAATGATAACGGACGATCTGAGTTTATAAGCAAGTTTATATGCCTTTATAGATATCAGAAAATCCAATTTTAAGAGATTTAAACCAATTTCTAAGATCATAGTGTCACTACTGCATTACTAGTATATATACCATTCATTGTATACTGATACTGATAATTAAGATTAGATTCACTAATTATTTATTTCAATATTTCCAATTATTAGAACATATAAAATTTAACCTTATGCCTTAAGATGCCAGATTTTCCTGTTATCTTTTAGAGTTATATCATTCCACAGGATCACATGATTTTTATGTTCTCTGCATATGTGATTTTTCAATTTCTATGCATATTGCTGCTTTTTGATATTTCTTAATATTTTTTAAATAGCATGTCTCAATTATGTGCACTCTTCTACAACTACAGGGAATTGGACATACACAATTCTTGATCATGTCTTCTTTTGTTGGTTTGACACAAGAGTGGAACTACTTTTGAATATTGTCCCTGTATCATTTGAACTACCTACCTTTCAGGTCTTTTCAACCAAGTCTTTGACATATGGTAAAAGACTCCCTCCCATCGATTTTGACATGTGTGTCATCAAACCATGTATGGTTGTCAGACGGGCTACACAGAGATTTGTTTATAGTGGTGAAGGCTTTTGACATATTGTTATTTAAAACTGAGGTCATGCTTTCTGGATAATCATATTGATAGAGAAAGTATCTCTTGAGTATCCATTTCTTTCTGGTATATGATGAGCTCACTACTTATGGCCTACTTCTTTATACCATATAAATAGTGAAAGTTGGAGTTGAGATAACATACAATGAAGGTTGGCTTTAAAAAAAACAGAGGACTTTAAAGTCTTGTTTTGTGCAAGTTAACACATACAGGGAGGATAAGTCTCTAGTGCCTAAAAAGGTACATCATATATTGATATATTGTAAGAATAAGGGTTCTATGTGACAACCATATAGAGGTTATAAGCTCATTCTCAACTCCAGGTGGAAGTAGCTAAGAATATTTAACATAGATTAACATTAATATCAAGTTGTAGACTTTTTCTTTCATTCAGGTTTCAGTGACATAAAAAGCTGATCTTGATGTATGAAAACTCAGCGATAAAAGATTAATATCATCATTGATTAATACTAATCCAAATGCTAAAATTTTCTCAAAAAGAATTTGAAATTTAAGTCAATTGCAGAATAAAATCAAAAAGTTTAGTATTATTTTCTCTCCATAATGTTAAACACAACTATTTCTTAATAATAAAAATAAAAGAATCTAAAGACTTATTCTTTATGCTGTATTCTTTAAAAAAACAAATGATTAAAATAAGTCTCTTCTTTCTATTTAATGATAAATTGCATCAATTTGCCAAGGAATAAATGTGATTTCCTCTATCTTGTGTTTTCATCATTGAATAGAAACATTGCCAATCAGGTCAAATTATTATGGGAATAGAAGAACACAAACATTTCTTTTTGCTGGTCAATATTTTGTATGGGGTTTCGGGTGGCCTGGGGACAAAGAATTTACATTAGTATCTGATTTAGAGCAAGCAACATAAATATTTCCATTTCCTATTGGCCAAAAAAATTGCTGTTTGCTGAGACATAATCTATTCAAGTAGTTATGTGCAAGAAAATGAATACTAGAATATACTGTAGTTGCTATATTGTTGTGTTGGATTAGGTCTTTTTTATTTTAGGGTTTATCAATTTTTAATGTTTTTTTATATCAGAATGAGGAGATATAGTGTTTTTATTGCAAATGAATTGTTAAAGGGACAGTAATAATGTTATTTAACAGTAATAGAAATCCCATATATATTTCAAGTTCCCAACTTCTCAACCATTAATAATTATGTTTAAAATTAGTTTTTTAAATTTATTCTTTATCAAATAGTATCTTTTATAAGATGCAGAAATACATTATTGGTGATCTGTTAATAAAAAGAATAATTAATGCTATTTCTTTAGATAACATGGTGTAATTGTAATGGATTGGACATTTGAAATAAATGATTTGTTACATTCAATTGTATAGAAATATTTCTAGAAATAGTATGAATTATGAAAATTGATTGTTTCACAATTGGCTGTGGCATTAAATGGCCATAGTTGTTAATATTCCATAACAAAAAAAAATTATAAATTAAATGTTCAAGCATAACACTTGAAAGAAATTCCAAATTTTAAAGAAGTGATTCACAATTTAGAAAAGATATTTTAGGCAGTTGGTAGACTCATGAATCTTAAATTAGGCATAACTATTTTTAGATTAAGTACAATTAATGTATAAAACTGTATCCAGTAAACAATTCATAAGAGTTTTATTTAATGTAAACCTAATAGATATTACAGAGGAAAATTGAAAATTATAAATGTAAAGAAATTTATTTTTTTAGCCAGGAGGATGTCACCCAAGAGTAAAAAAAAGGCAACCAAAATCAACTTAATTTTTCATAATATTTGATTAAATAAAGGAATCTGATAAACAGATAATTTTCACATTTTTTTTTTTACATAATAATGTTTTTTTATACATTTACATTGAGTAGCACTTACAAATATTGTACATACATTCAAGTACACTGTGCTAATAAAGTCATTCTTAACTCAAGCAGAAAAGTTCAATTGCGTAGACTGAGAACATGCCAATCAAGATACACTATACTAAGTTCAATCTTCAAGTAGGGGAAGACCAATTAGACAGTCAGACTTCAAAATGGTTGAACGCGAGTTCGAATCCTTGTCGTTCCGTTTGCATTCATATTTGGGTTAACACCCTTGGGAGAGGCATGAATTCCTATATTCCCCAACCTATAGGTTAAATAGTGCATATTGTGCTGTTCAAAAAATTATGTGTGGACAAAACTAATGTTTCCCAAAAATGATTGTTCTCAGCAATCGGCATTAAATGATCTAAAAGGTTGATATGCCGTAAAACACGAATAAACGAACAAATCAAAAGCTGTGTGTGTCAAGTAACCAGGAAATTTGCATGCAAGTTCTCATTCAATTTATTCATTTCAATATGGTGACTTACGTCAGTCTTTGAGACGACCATTGTTTCAAGTTTCAGTTTCTTTCTGCTTCGTACAGACTTATTTTCATTCAAGTGAAGTGAAAGAAAATAAAAATAAAAATCGGACTGGATTTTTTTTTTTTAATCTATAGTATAAATTCTTGAACAGAATCTATGTGGACAACGTACAACAACGATGCCAGATGCCTAAATCCATGATCCTTACTTTCATCCAAAATCAAATAAGTGTGTTCAACAAGTTATAGTTCCTGAATTTATTGTTTTTTCTTTTCTTTTTTAATGAAACGCTGTCGTCCAGTCGCCGTCCAGTGACCCCATACCAGTAAGTGTAATTGAAAACATTATTTTTTAAATCAAACAAACTTTTTTTAAAATAGATTAATTCATTCTTAATTCGAACATTTATTTCTGATAAAATAAATTAAGATAGAAAAACATTCAAAAAAAGCTTCATTGTTGTTGTTTTTTTTGTTTTTTTCATCCACTCACTTGTGCGTGAAAAGAATGTGCTTTTATGAAAGAATATTCTTTTAACGGTCCTAGTTATTAGAGATGTAACAAGAATATTTTTAATAAAA
>JAYKTE010322217.1:0-11183 GCA_036873565.1 Xipholeptos notoides | reverse complement strand
TATATATGAATATAAATATATATATATATATTCATATATATAAATATATATATAATGATGCTGATAGGAATCGATCTGATGATCAATCCTTGCTTGAATTTAAGGTTAGAGTGCTCGATATCGGTGATAGAGCGTGTATAGTAAAAAATTAAAAGATAAAATCCAAACACCTGGAAAAACGGTGGTTTTTGAGATTGGTCTGACGATCGCGCAAGCGTGAAACTACAGTAACCAGCTTAGACTGTTGAATTGTATCATACGAGTTCCAATCCCAGTCAAAATTATCATATTCACTTTCCACTGCCTCAAGTAGATGATGCTCGTTAACTCGGGAGAAAAACTTATCTAGTAGTAAGGTTAATACTGATGTCAAAAACTTCAGTAGATAAAACCCGTCAACACAAGGAGAGTAACTCATCTATGTGAAGGACATCACTGATTACAAAAAGTCCGGGAATTTAATGAGCACTCAAAACAGGCTTTGTGTCTAACTTGGTTTTGTTCTCGACTAGGTATATATTCTCTTCATTCTCTATTAAACGACTTTAGATGTCTGTCTATCACATAGATGAGTTATTCTCTTTGAGTTGACGGATTTCATCGACCCGGGATTTTGGAATCAGTATTGTCCTTACCCCTAGAGGATTTAATATTCCGAGTTAACTGGGAAGTGGAAAAAGAATGGAATGGTTTTGACAAGGATTTTAACCCGTACGACACAATTCCAGAGTCCAAGCTTCTGCCACTCCTTGGTGTTTTGCTTCCCACGAACTAAACAGTAGATATCCATAAATGTATGAGAAAAGCTTGGCATTTGAAATCATAGCCGAGGAGTTTAAATCAAAGCCAGCCATTGATTTTATAATAAATACTCTTGGATAGAGTATGAATCCCATTGTTGTTGCATCCATACGTAAAAAATGAAACAGATGTTCTGTTAAAAATGTAACAAACAGAGAGATATTTGTGAAAAATAACTGTTTTCGCCATTTAATGACTTGAAAGATTGATACTACCCTTGAAAAATGTATGAATCCTTATTTCTCTCCACCTATGGATTAAATTATGAGGATACACGGTTCTCTCTAATCTGTGATCGGCTACCCATCTAGTGATGATGTCACGATAAAATCACACCACCCCACCGTAGCATCAAATATTCAGCTATCTCCCTTAATTTGGATATACAAGCGGCCGGAGAAAACTTGTGAAATTCAAATTCCTAGGGAACTCGCCAATGAATTGTGCGTATTCAGTGGTTGAGCCAGCTCAACCTGCAAAGGTGAGAAAGTCGACCATACACACGCAGATACACAACAGTTGATATGCTGTTTAACAAAAAGCAATCTAACTAATGAACAATGATCTGCAAAGATATTATTTAGTGGAAGTCGACCTGGGACAATGGGTAGGGGGTCCGACTTCAGAATCGTGATACGAGAGTTCAAATCCCAGTCGTTCCTTCTGCGTTCATAATTTGACTAATGCCGTTGGGAAAATATGAATGCTGACATTCAATCCAGCTATGGATTAAATAGGGCATATTATGTTATTAAGAAAACACTGCTTGGACAGAAACAATGATTGTTCTCGGTGTTGAATAACCTAAAAAGGTTAATATGCTGCTAAACAAACAATACAATTTTTAAGGGATTTTTTTTGCTGCTGAAAATAGTTTTGAATTTATAGCATTTTTATAGTGTGTTTCTTTTTAGTTTTTTCTTTGTGTTGTTTTGATTTTTTGTGATTTCCTGTGCGTTAAAAATTCAATCACATTTAGAAGTGTGTTAATTTACTCATTAATCTTTTTTTTGGCTCTCTTCAAAAAAACAAATATTTCTCGGTTCTTCAAGGGGCTTTTTTTTTTGTTATTTTCTATTGGCTGTTGTTTTTTGTTTTGTGTTTTTTATTTTATTTTTTTATCATTCTGTCTTTACACAAAATTAAAATTCTGACTTTAATTTGTTTTTTATAGTCAAAAATTCCATTTAAAGACTTTTCATATGTATAATATTGATTATTTTGTTTTTTGGTTTCATTTCTATTCTCAAGCGCTTTCGGCTATTTGAAGAGATCTACTTTTTGCTTGAGTTTTAGTTTCCAAATGTAAAATAAGTTTCTTTCACTCGGTTATGAAATGAGATTTACATGCGTGATGGGTTTGTTTAAATAGTGATTATTAAAAACAGAGAAAAACGACAAAAAGTGTTTACAAAAAAGAAGAGAATTAGAGAGCAAAGCGTGAGGCTCTTCCTACTCAAAATGAATTGTCGACATTTCTATAAAATCCATTTATTTGTTTTTTTTTTTCCTGCCTGAGTCTTAACTCAAGGAGGAAAGAAGTGCTCAAACCCGTTTTGCAGAAGTACATTCCCATGTACACACATGCATTTAATTATGGCGAAGGTGGAGCAGTGGTAAACGCTTGGACTCTGGTATCGTATACTCCAAGTTCAACTCCTAATCAAAACTATAATCTTCACTTTCAGCTGCCTCGGGAAGATAAGGCCCGTTTACTCGGGAAAGTAACTCGTCTATGTGTAAGAATAATACTTATTCCAAAAACCCCGATATATGAAACCCATCATTCAATTAAAGTAACTCATCTAGACGAAAAGCAACGCTGTTTACAAAAAGCGTGTTAATATGATGGAAACATAAAACTGGCCTTGTGCCTAATTAGGTTTAATGCACGACATAGTATATATCATAGGCATTAAATTATGTGCACAAACACACATGAACAAACCAACTCCCTTACATGTACGTACACGCACGTATACACACACACACATTTGTAAACAGCTATTTAAACAAACATGGGCAAATATAACAATATTGGCTAACCCAAGGTCGACACAATATTCTCACTCATTTGTAGCTGGCGAAGTCTACCGAGTTCTGTCGTAATATTGTAATATTGTAAACAGCCATATAAAAAAACATGTAGATATAAGCTCGTGCGCACTTATACATATACAAAAAAATGGTATGCGTAAACCCACTGGTGCTTATGTAACAACCAGGAGCATAGGAATAATGAAATGTTTATATGAACACACAACCAGGAGCATAGGAATAATGAAATGTTTATACGAACACACAACCAGGAGCATAGGAATAATGAAATGTTTATACGAACACACAACCGCACGTAAAAACTGCGAAGCTTGTTCCAAAGGTAATGCCTCCTATATTTTTATTCCGCCAGAATGAAACAGAGTTGATTGCAAATTGCATTGTTATGATGATTGAACTTATGCATTTGTGATCTGAAAGTTTCATCTCTCTGTTGCAGATATTGATTATATGAGACTCCAAGGAAGCAACCCCAGTCATAGACGTGCGTTAGAAGCAGAGATGCGTCATTAAATTCATCAATGCATAAAATATTGACTGTTCCATATTCATCGGTGACTGTTAGTAGATTAGATGAGCAGCTAGATCGGTTGATGCGAGAGTGTCGCAACCTAGAGGTGGGTGGCTGGGAGTAAAGAGGATGTTTCTCAATTTGAAGTCCTCGGTGCATTCGACTGTTCCTGTTCATTCCGAGGAACCGTTTATTACGACTAGCCTATTTGTTACAGTTAATGGTATTCCTAAATTATCACTCATCTAAGTCGTAAAATGGCTCGATGTTTCCTAGCTTCGGTGATCCAACAGGAATTGATGTTTCAAGAGTGATTTGAACGTACTTGCTACTGCTGATGCTTTTTTTGTTATTGTTGTTATCGAGCACATATACAGAAACGGAATAACAATGATAATAATAATTAATATGACAATAATTGTTTGTTTGTTTTACGGCAGATCAACCTTTTTGGTTAATTTTATGCCGATAACAATCATCTTTGATAAACGTTCATTTGTCCACCCGTATTTTTTTAATAACATTTTTTTTAATATCCCAATATGCTCTATCTAACCCATAGCTGGAGAGAATGTGGAGATTCAAACATTTCCGAAGGATGTTAGTCCAGATGTGAACGTAAATGGAACGGCTTGAATTTGAACTTGCGTATTACTATTCCGAAGACCGACTGCCTATGTACTGCCTTAGGTTGGCCTACAAACTAAACAAACAAGAAAAGGTGCATTTGGTTTATTCTGAAGTCCCACGTCAAAACCAATGAATTCTTTTTGGTTTTGTTAAGTCTGAATAGTTTTATTCTATTTAAAAGAATCAAAGACGAAAAACTATTTTGTTTATAGAATACTTAGTCTTTCTTTTTCTACGGACCAAAATATTTCTATGGCCACTGTTGCCAGTCTACCTGCTTTAAGTTCCCCATTGAAACTGTTTAAACCACTTTATGCCATACATAAATATATCTATTTTAGTTGATATGACAAAAGAACGTCATTGTCTCAACATGATCATCACGATCATAATGACAACCACTACCACCACC
The DNA here is from genome assembly GCA_036873565.1 of Xipholeptos notoides. Lineage (NCBI taxonomy): Eukaryota > Metazoa > Mollusca > Cephalopoda > Idiosepiidae > Xipholeptos > Xipholeptos notoides. The sequence goes on along the minus strand of JAYKTE010322217.1, from coordinate 6,771 downwards.
ATAAAAATATCAAGATGATGTTGATCATCATCAGCAGCAGCAGCATTTATTTATTTATTATCTATATTCTTCCCCTAAGACCCTTTCCTTTTATCTCTAATCTTATAAATCACCATTTAATGTTTGTTTATCAGTTTATTTTGTTTTACGGCATATAAACTTTTTTTAGTCAGTTAATGACGAGAACAATGAGTTTTGATAAACGTTCTTTTGTCCATATGTAGATTTTTTAATAACACAATATGCACAATTTATCCCATAGCTAGAAGGGATTTTGAGATTCACACCTTTCCCAGGGGTATTAGTCCAAATGTTTTAAATAGGTCATTTAATGCCGAGATCAATCTCTTTTGAGAATCATTTGTATTGTTATTCAAAAAACTAAGTGTGGGCTTTTTGAATAACACAATATGCACTATTTAATCCATAGCTGGGGGGGGGTCTTGTTCATACTTTCCCAAGGATATTAGTCCAAATAATAATGCAATCGGAACTACTGGTATGGAACGACTAGTCTTCGAACTCCCATTTTACGATTCCGAAGTTCGACTGTCTATCCACTGTTCCGAGTGAACCTCCCCACTTTTTCTGGGAGTGATAGTCTATTAAAAAGACAAACTCCATGTGATGTCAAACTCTAACATTCTAGGCAGGATGTTAAATGCTATCATTAGAGTTATATTCATCATCATCACAACTTTTTAAGATACAAAAATGTCATCTTGAATATTTCAACAAAACGCATTTTATAGATCTACTTTTCGGACTGTTTATCGACATGGTTTGAATAAAGGGTTAAGTTCAAAATACTGTGAAAACTCCCGATTACAACAAGAAGATTTTCAAGTTCTATCACCCGTAGAAGGCCTAAGGGTTCATCGGCCGAAAGGTTTATCGCAAGGACTAAGAAGGTTACAATAATAAGGATGAGGATAACAGTCAGAAAAATAGATATACAAATTATCAAACCTCATCTCAAGGATTCCGAAAATCCAAAACACACTTTTTCTTCAAATTGTTTCTAACGTAAAATTCTATTTTCTTAATAACCCGTATTATTCAACCTATATGGACATTTACTCTCATTTTCGTTGTTATATTCTCAACGTTTCAGCCTTTGTCATTCGTTCGAACAATACAACGGAGATGAGAACAAAATTCGGATTAATTTGAGTAGTTTTTTTGTTTTTTTTGAGGTGGTAGGGAATGAAGCTTCACTATCTGAGTATTAATTTCTTGTGGAATTTTGTCAACTATGAAAATAAAATCAACAGTCCGCAGGAAATTAATACACACACTTGAATAAATATAATACTCTAGTTAAGTTAAACGAGTGTAACCGTTGCCATTAAATAACATCTCTCTTTCCAAACAGGAACGTATAAGACCAAGAGCAACTAGGGTGCAGGCTGGTTGGACTTAATTCATGAATATTACGGCATGGAGAAAAAAATCCATTCGTACACACGATGAACCTGGGTTAACAATTGAAACAAGAAAAGTGTACGAATTGATTCTATAGGCATAGAAATGGAAGCAAGCGAAGGTGAGAGGCAAGACCACAGAGCTCTGCAACGTTTGGGCTACATATGTAAAGAAAATGAAGAGAATTTAATACATTATATAACAGCTTGTCCATAAGATAAGGAAATACTAAAAAAATTGGAAGATTTCTATTAGAAGAAAACATAAAAAGAAGAAAATTATACTTCAACGGATGTAGTCAAGAAAAACGAAAATGAAGAAAAATTTGCAGAACTGAAGAACATACAGAAGAGGCACGAAACTGAAGCCCTGGCTTCATCTTCTCACCTAGAAGCAGAACCAGAATAAAACGTGTTTTAAATGAACGTCAGGAGTGATAGACATTTGAACCTACGTATCATGATTCAAAAGTCTAAGTAGGAATCAATCTTTGGTGATTGAACATTTTTCATTCTTTAATGATCGATGCCTTTTTTTCGCATTTCGCCGAGATTCTTTGTGCTAAATCGAGCATTTCAGACGAAGGCTTTTCTGTTTCTGCTATGTTTAAGTAAACAATAGTATTTTCATTCTTTCGAGCATACTTTTCTTTTTTATTGTTTTTGCTGTTCAGGATCGCTCGCGTGCAATTTTTATTCAAGCAAGATTTTTGTACAACTAAATCTGACAAGACTTGCTTACGCACGCACATCTTTACTGCTATCAAACAAAACTTGTTTTTTAGGTTTCGGGTGGCAGATACAGAGATAGAGCAAATAATCTCCCCTGTAAAAAAAAAGAAGAAACGCAGAAATAAAATAAGATTATTTCAGCATTTAAAATATTCTCGGAGCGCAGCTAAAAAAAGAAAAATAAGCTTAAAGAAGTTGTTCAGTAACTGAAATAATATAATATATAATAATAACCAAATATAACATTTAATAATATATAATAATAACTGAATATAAAATTTGTAGTTACCTAACTGAATTTAATTAATGCAACCAAATCTTGCTTTGGAAAGTCACTGAAAAATTTCTTATGATTTTATACATAATATTTTTCTAAATCTCCCTCATCTGTTTTACATACGAGCTAATAAAAGTGATTCTTGTCTGGTGACAAGACTACCTATATGGTTTATGATTGAAATAACGAATTAATCAATGCAACCAAATTTTCCCTAGAAAAAGTTGCAGATGAATTTCTTATTATTCTATAGACAATGAAAAAAAATACGCCAACCAATTTTAGAAGCCATTGAAAGTAATTTCATTTCTGTTGACTACACATGCCTATCTTAGTTTGTAGCAAAGAAGCGAGCCTCTTCCCCGCCTGGCTAGCGATTACAGTCCGCCCACATATGACACGGTTCCTGGCAATTAGTTCTCACAAATTGCGGTCAGTAACTTATTTTCTATCAGGTCTACAGACATGCCTAAATCGCAAGCATAACGCCGTATTAAATTACCTGCCTTTTAAAGCAGTGTGTATAGTTATCTAAAGTAAGTAATGTGGCATTGAAGTTGTGAGTGAAATAACGTTTCATCTCAATAGCGAAACGAGTTCGAAAACCAGTCATTCCATTCCGTTCACATTCTATCTAATACCCTTGAGAAATGTATAAATCCCCATATTCCCTCCAGCTATGGATTAGATAGTGCAATTCACGTTATTAAAAAAACTACGTGTGGAAAAAAGAACTTTTATCAAAAATGATTGTTCGCGGCATTAAATGATATAAAAAGGTTGATATGCCATAAAAAACAAAAAAGCCCCTGTATTGCTCTGTCAATTTGTTCCAGAAGCAACCATCAATCTTATAGTCTACAACATTCTACCTTAAGTGGGAAGTGCATTAACCCAACGTAACATTGTTTTGTGGGTGGGGACAGAATGCTAAGCTGGCGCCGAATTTTACGCTTAATTGCAGGAAAAACTCGTTATTCTTCATATAAGTGTCGCAGGCAAACGCGCGATATTCTGTCGTCTACAATACTGCTTTAGCTGAAATAGAACACAAAATTTTAGAGAAAAACATGTTAATTCCACACATCCAAAATAGTTTGTTTGTTTTGTTTCACGGCATATCTACCTTTTTATATCATTTAATCCATAGCTAGAGAGGATGTGGGGATTAATGCCTTTCTTAAGTGTCCGAATATGAACACAAGCGGTACAACTGGGATTCGAATTCCAAAATCGTACCTGCCAGACATATGTCACTCTTACTAGTGCTGAATATTAGCCATTCCAAGATTGGTCATTTTAATATTTCATTCTGTCTGTTCCAATTTATATATGTATACTAGAAGTATTTCCCGGCTTTTTTCAGGCCCAGGGACTTGCTACTAAGGTAGTTAGAAAGTCTCTTATATAGGAAAGCAGTACTGTACATTCTGTTTGTAAAGTGGTAAACGATGTCAATTCAAATTGTAATTCATACATATACTGGAAGATAGATAGATAGAGAGATAGAGAGATATATCTATTGGTTCATTCATTCTTTTATTGTTTTATTGATTGATTGATGTAAATAGAGATATATATGTACCTTATTTAATCTGATTAATTTCATGTACATTATACTCATTAAATAACAGCATGTCAAACATTTTTTGTTGTTAAATCATGTGAGTTATACAATATCATATCTCAGGATAATTATCCACCAATCACCTCACTTTAGTTACAACGTCATTATTCCTGCTCATATCAGCCATTTTTGGTTAGCTGACAGCTGCAATCGAGCCAATTACATGGGAACCCATTCATCAAATAATAAACAATTTTTTTTTTGGGGGGGGGGGTAATATTTTTTCGGCAAACTAATAGCAGAAACGGAAACCAAAAATTCATCTAAAAACACCCGTCTAAATTTTCGCTGATGAGGCTTGGCAATTAGTTTAATTTAGATTATTCAGACTTTTGTTCTTCTATTTATTGTCAGAAAAAGAAAACAATTTTTTTTCGGAATTTTTGGGACAAGACTTAATAATTAGTATTATCTAGATTATTCGGGATTTTTTTTCATAACTTTAATTTTATTCATACAATGTCTCTTTATTTGTCTGAATCTTTAACATGACATTTTGTAATGGTCTTTTAGAGGCGGACGATCCTCAGGTGGAGGGCATTATGGAAAGGCTTACTTTCTTGTGATAGTTATTTCTTCTTACCCTTCTAAGGCTGAAAGAGGTACGCTTTTTCATTATGTCAGTCCTGCTCTAGCTAGAAATGAAAGGTGGTTGAACACAGAGACACAGAGAATTAAGTTTAGAAATCTTTATTTCCCCAAGTGAACCCGAGCCATTTTTCTCCCTCACTGGTTCAAAAACTGACTACCCAAATCTTATATATTATACAGGAAGGCCACAAACTTTGCTGCGATAAACGAGTGACAACTTTGTATCCTCAAGATTGTTACAACGTTTTACTTAATTACGAGGGTCGTTCCAAAAGTAATGCCACCTATTTTCCAAGTTTTAAGTTGAAAAGCTAAATATACGTGAGTGGTGTCATTAAAACGAGTGATCGTTTGTGTTCAAGAATTTATTTTTCAGCATAGTATCCAGCATTCTCTGTACATGAACATCTGCAGTGCTCTTATAACCACCAGATCTCATTCACCACTCTGAGATAAAAAAAACCTATTCGCTAACTGTGCTGATCTCAACCCATCGGCTTTTTAAAGGTTCAACAGGCATTGGTCAATGTCGATAGGTTCAACTTTTTCTGCATTGAGGAATTCAATAGTGTGTCTCAGCGCCTAACGCACGTCCATGACACAGGTTGATTTCTTAGATTCTCTCATCGTCAATATCTACAATAAAGAGATGATGCTCTCAATATATGAATGCATAAGATCCAGGTTATGAGTTTGTAAGTAAATGCAACAGAAGAGGTAGAGTTTGAAGCCAGCATGTCTGAGCATAAAATTCAGTATGTTAAATTCCAAGTTTGAATTGCTGACTATATTTATAAGATATTTCCATGAGATTCAAAACTTGTTTATTTGTTGGAAATACTTCGCTGGCAAACGTATTAGTGGTATGTTGGCCAAATTCGTAGATAAAAGAAATAAACGGTAGGCATTTTTATCTTATTAAACTCCCAGGTAATTATTAGTTGTTTATATCTAATTAACAAACATCTCCACCTGCCTGATAACCTAAAAAAACAGGCGCATATTCTCCATTCGCTGAAATTGATTCCTCAGCTGCAAACACACATCTGGCTATAATCCTAACTGTAAACAAACTATGCGCATGCTCACTAATATCAGTAAAAAAAATTACGATCTTACAGGATTTTTCACATGAAATATTGTTTCCTTTAATCTATCTTATTTTCTTTCTTTTGTGTTTTCTATCCCAGCTTTTAGTTGTGTGGTTTCTTAGTTGTTAGCCCTTATATTAGAGAGGACTAATAATAATAATAATAATAATAATAATAATAATAATAATAATAATCAGATAGGAAGAAAAAGAGTGTGGATAAGTAGAGGAGAGAAGAAATAAAAATCATCTTTAGAGCCTTAGAAACAATCTCAAAAGACCTGAAAGGAAGACTACAGGACATTGAAATCAATGGCAATATATATAAACTTCTTATAGACCACTTCACTCATGAGGACATTAGAAATAACCCACAAAGTATTGAAAAAGAAAAAACGAAAAAAACTGAATGAGGAGGGGGAGGACTTCCAGTCACGGACTGCAATGTATTCGGAGATACTAGAAGGCTTATTTTCACTCCTCCTTCAAGAATCACCACCGAGCGTTGGCAGAGTGAGAAACTCTGTTAATGGTGGGTGAGCGAAGTAAACGCAGAGGGGTGAAAACCCGAAGAGATGTTGCATCATACAGTCTTTGACTGGAATGGCACGGAGCCTGCTGGGCTCAAGAATCACCACCGAGCGTTGGCAGAGTGAGAAACTCTGTTAATGGCGGGCAAGTAAACTCAGAGGGGTGAAAACCCAAGGAGATGTTGCATCATCCAGTCTTTGACTGGAATGGCACGGAGCCTGCTGGGTTCGAAAGCGTCTGGTGATTTGTGTGAGATCCCATATAATAGAAAAAACTATTAATAAAAACAGATGGCTCAAAAAGGGTTGAAATATGAAAGTGAAATTAAAAGGAAGGAAGAACACAGAGTGGTAAAAGTAATATATATTATAGGTATTAACTCTTGATTTTAAATATACATCTTACATATATATAGCGTATTCCAATCACTTGGACAAAAGTTAACATATTTATCACATAAAAAAGATATTAGAGACACACACACACACACACACTCACA
>JAYKTE010322106.1:0-11184 GCA_036873565.1 Xipholeptos notoides | reverse complement strand
AGCTTTTCACAGTTGTTATTTCTCATAAATATTAGGCTTTAAAATGTTGTCCCTTAGTTTTGGACGCTACTGTATATATGATAAAGATGAAAAACCACAAAAGATGGATATGTGTTATGCCCACGTTATAACATGTCAGTTATTGTTAACCTTCATCAGGGCATCAATTTATTTTACTGTATCCATAAAATCTTTATAATGGACAGTAGACGTGGTTATGAACAGTTTTGAAAAAGAGAGAAAAATCAAAAAATATAAATGCATCTATAACGGTTACTTCATATTTTGTAATTTATGACGTAATTTTAATATATATGTATATATATGTATATTAAACTGTAGAGTCAATTTGCCTATATTTATAATTAAAGTGCTCAATATCAGTGATAGAGCGTGTACTGTAGATAAGCGTAGACATAGAGTATATATATGGTGGGTGCAATAAGTATCCGATACAAAGCAAAAAGTATATTTATTTTTATTACATGAAAATAAATGGCTATTCTAATGTATTTTTGAATGATAAAGTGGTAATGAATAACCAAATTGCTTGATACTGTTGTAGAGATTTATTTATATATATATGGGTTAGGTATTTCTCTACCTGGGGTATATATATATATATTTGTATCTATACAATAAGAAAGGGAGATAGAGAAATAGAGAGGAAAGAGAAACTATGAATATTACTGCACCGTTCAATTTTCAGACAATAAGTGTTAGTTATAAGGGTTAATGAATGTTGTTCACTAAATCAATCTACTTAGTTTTGCATCCATGTGCCTGATTTGATGGATCCTGTTTTTAACATGCTTCCTATACTTGCCTCTTTTGCAACAGCTTAATGCAGCATTTCCAAGTAATATCAGAAAGTTGCAAAATCTGTGTGGTTTAAACGTTTTTTGTACTTTTTATTCTCTTCATAGAAACTTCTTGGCAAGATGTAATAATCACAGAATTTAAAAAAAATTATATTTTCAGTTTTATCTGCAAAGTTGTGTGCTTTAAATCTGATATTTAGATATAAAGACAAAGCTCTCTCTCATCTCTCTATCCCCCTCCCTTCTCTCTTTCTCTCTCCTTATCCCCGTCTTTTTCTCTCTCACTTTCTTTCTACCCTATCTCTCTCTCTTTTTCAACCCTCTTTTACCATTTCTCTCCCTGTTATATACCCATCAATATTATATATATCAGGTTTCTGAATAATCAATATCTAAAAGTTACCTTCTTTCTTCCTTCTTTTTATTTTTTATAAAACTGTTTTGTTTTTTTCTTACATACAATCATGATAATGATAAATAATAAAATCTAAAACAATTTCACTTGAAAGAAGTTTTCTAAAACAATCTGAGATTTCTTGCTGCCAACTATTTATCTAATAGTATAGAAAGTATATTATTTGGAGTACTTAAAAAAAAAAAGTTGTAGATTTTATAAAAAAAAAGATCTTAAACAAAAAATAATTTTTGCTATCTTTTTCAAAAATCATTTTTAAGTCTCTTGGGTTATTCCTTTTCTAGGAAAATAAAGACAATTTCAATTTCTTTGTTTTTTTTTGTTTAAACTGAAGATTAGAACTGAATGTCATACTTCGGATATACAGTTACCAAATTATGTTTTAAAAGCACACCTGTGTTTTAAGTGGTTTGCCTTTTAAAAGTAATTTCATAACAGAAAATCTTCAAGATAAATGATATGCTATGAATCTAAAAATGCTAAGTCTGAAAATCGCTTATATATTTCTGACTAAGTTCTTTGTAATCTTTCTGATTACTTATTTAAAAAAAACTGACAAGGCTACCTAGAATGTTAGTCTCATATCAAAATGTTTTTAGCAATTCAAATTTGTGAACCATATAATGGCTCTCATTTATCCGAATTATTTTAATTAAGCTCTATGTGACGTTTGAATGAATGATTGGACTTTGGAATTGTAACATCCTAGTTGTTCTTTTATATTTATTTTTGTGTTTTATGGCATTGAATTCCTTTGAAAATATGATAAATAAACATGTTTATCTTAGATGTAAAGCATAGTGTATAGACATAGAATAGTATACAGGAAACTGTTTTCTACATTTTTGGGGTAAAATGTTTGTTTAGGTCGGAACATTTAATGGGTATTTTTTTAAAACTAAATAATTGTCCACACATTAAATATTAGAAATAATAGAATAATAGAAATTACATTCATTAAAATGTAACATTTTAGAATTGGTAACATGTTATTCTTGAAAATGACCCTAAAATATCAATAGAAGGTAATATATATTGGTGGAGCACCAAACTGAGATAGGTATAAGGTCATTACTGGCATTTAGAATCTGTGTTGTCCTTCACCTTGGGGCTGGAGGGGTGGCCCATCACGGGCGGCACGTGCCAGGGTGGGGGTCAGCATTTTCAGGGACTAAAAATATAAAATAAAAATATAAAAAAGAGCCAGTTGATTTAATTCAACAATTTATTTAAATAAATCTTCATTTCTACAATGAATCCTGATTTTAGAGTTATCTATTCTTTACACTCATTATTTATGCATTATGAAATTCACAGATGAGCTTCTTCAATCAACTTCTGACTTTACTTTACATAACTTTTCCATACAGATTAAAGAATTTTTTTTGTGTCATACCAATAAAAATGACACAAAGAAAATTTTTTTTCTTTGCTACAAATTACCCATAAATTGATTTTAGAGTTTGAAGACAGACAATTATCCAAATCACACAATTTTCTTTTACAGAAGTAATTTAGAAAAAATTCAAATATTTTTCTGTTTTTTTTTGTTCTTTCTCTCGTATATTTGTTGTTGGTGTTTTACAGCATATCAAACGTTTTAGATCATTTAATTCCAAGAACAATCATTTTTGGTAAACGTTAGTTTTTGTCTACACTTTATTATTTGAATAACACAATATTCACTATTTAACCCATACCTGAAGGGAATGTTGGGATTCATGCCTTTCTCAAGGGTATTAGTCCAAATATGAATGCAAACGGAATGAATGGGACTCGCATAATATGATTCCGAAGTCTGACTGCCAATCCACTGGCCAAAGTCGACTTCCCCTCTACTTGTGTAAGTTCCTTACTTGAAAGTATAGATTTGTGGAGACTGAATGTCACTTTGTATATTTACTATGCAGACTATGGTCCTCATATTTGAATGAGTGTCATTCCGAATGTAAAGCCTCCTATTTTTTTTATTCAGCCAGAATGGATTAGAGGGGATTGCAAATTGAATTATTATGATAACTGTAATTATGCATTCATGACTTGAAAGTTTCATTTCTCTAAAAATTTTATAGAGCCAAACAAAACATTTTTAAAACAAATGGAGAAAAAAGTGCCTGATCTAGGTAATGGAAAATAATAATTCCAAAAACCATATGCAGCTCATAGGTATGAAAGACAGAACATCTAGAAAAAGGGAAACTTATAGCAATGTGGTCAATAAAAAATAGGCGGCATTATTTTTTGGAACAATCCTCATATTTGTTAAATTTACTATGCTTGGGACGACAGTTTATCCTTTGGTCTTCTTTAGATGAAGATTATAAATATGCAAATTAGCATCCCTCATCTCAAGGATTTAAAAAAATGTAGTTGAAACTGAAGTCTCCTTTTGAAATATAGTTAAAAAAAGGTGAAGGTCACATGTTTATTCTTAATGAAAACAACCAAAAAGCTATTTAAAATCAAGATGGAAATAATAAACAATAAGTAATTATTGTGGTCAGTAGTTTACATTCAAAATCTAACCCTATTTTTATGATTATCTTGTTTATGTTAGTGGAGAAGTCAGTTTTTTTATACCTGTGAAAATTCTTTCAAATTAAAATTTTGGTACATCATCAAACTTGGGTGTTTGGAAATGCAAATAGTATCAACTTTTAAGACTTGAAAATTAGGTCTAGCTTTGAAATATTGTCATACATTTTGAAAAACAGCCATGTCATCCATCCCTCATACTTAAATTTATGTTTTTAAGATAATTTTAGTCTAATTGTCTTTGTATTAATGTTTTATTAACTTGTATTAAGTTATTTTTATGTCAACTTGGATTGGAAATATGTTTATTAATTTTGATGCTTTGTATTTATTTTACATTAACTTTAACCATGCATCTAGTTTTGTTTTTGGTTCATTTTAAGCAAAGAATGTGAGTTCAAATACTTGCCTGTAAGATTCATTTTTACACAAATTTATTTAAGAACAGGTTTGACACCGGTGTAAAATTTTTGTGTATGAAAGCAAGAATTTAAAGTAAATTCCAAGAAGCAGATATAATTAATAGGGCGCTAGTCTTAGTATTATCTTGCTCTATGCCAAGTGGACTCCATGAGTCTTTGATAAAATAGACTCTCCATAAAAAAAATTGATTATACTTTCATTGCAAGAAAAATGTGATTGAATTTCTTTTAGACCTTAGTATATTTTATAATTGGCTCTTTTCCTCAATTACAAAATGAATGAAACAGGAATTGTTTGGAAATATTTTAACTTTAACTAATAAACATTAATGCTGTTTGAATTTAGAAAGATTTCTCATATGAAACAAAGCTATAGCACTGAAATTGCAGATTTGGTCCATTTTATGTCATGATAATGTAAATCTTTGGACAATCTTTATGACAGAATAGACTAATTATTTTTTCAGCCCAACACAAAACAGAAATGTAATATCTATATCAAAAATCTTAAATATGCCCTATTGCAGGTTGCCATTGATCACATATTTTCCATGATCTAGATCAGGTATTTTTTCTCTATTAGCCGTAAAAAGATTTTGTTTGGCTCTCTAAAAATTTAAGATTTCCTGTTTTGTTAACATAGAAATATTCATTCTACAGCTTTGGCCAAAAGTTTTGCATCACAATAAAAATACAACTGTTTTTGCTTTAACCATTTTAAAATAATAACTTAAACTATTTTAAAGTAAAAAAATTGTTAAATCTTGATGTTAAATTCAATACTTTATGGACCTTCTTCTATTTTTAAGGACAAGTTTTATTAATTTTAGACTTAATTAGTGATTTTAGGCAGTTAGATCTAATAGAAGGCTAAGATCTTGGTTTATGTTTAATTCTTGTTGTTGGAGTAGCCTAAAAAATATCTGAAATTATATACTTTTATATAGTGTTGCAAAATAATTGTTTAATATAGCAGATATTTAAAATTTTTTTGGTAGAAAGTTAAACACTTAAATTATCTTCCCTATATGTTAGAACATTCTTCAGTTTCTAGTACAACTCCTAGAAAGCCTCATTTAGAACTTTCCATAAATTTTTACCTTTGGCCTTCTAGAAAGTCCAGTGGGCCCCCATTGAGTATATCTGACAGATGATTTACAATCTTAAGTTAGCTAACCTCATCTGCCTGGAACAATCAAAGTGAACAGAATATTCAACTAGGAATCTGAACTTCTACAATGGGTGTACCAAATGTAATGCCTTCTATTTTTATTCCGCACAAAGGGATCAGAAGGGATTGCAAATTGCATTGTTATGATGAATGAGCTTATGCATTTATGACCTAAAAGTTTCATCTCTCTGATGTAAATATTCCCAGTGTGGGACTCTAAAAACGCAACCCTTGTCATGGACATGCATCAGAAGCAGAGATACGTCATTGAATTCCTCTAAGCAGAAAAAATTGAACTGATCAACATCCACCGGTGCTTGTCGAACGTTTATGAAGCTGATGCAGTTGATGTCAGCACAGCTGGCATATGGGTTTATTGATTTCAGAGTGGCAACAGAAATGTAAGTGACAAAGCTTTTTTCGGATGCACATACACTGATATACATACATTGATTGCTGGAAATGTGCTTTTTGAATGGTGGTAAATTTGTAGATAAATAAATTCTAGTGAACTAAAGGTCATTCGTTTTAATGGCACCACTCCTATCTATGTAGCTCTTCAACTTTTTCAGTTAAAAGTTAAAAAATAAGAGGCATTACTTTTGGAACAACCCTCATATTTTACTATTCCAAAGTCTAAACATTTAACTGCTAGCTATCTACAATTAATGAATAGAGTAAATTATATTTTGATAAAAAAAGATATATGTTCAGAAGTTTCCAAAATCTTATCATTTCTTTCTCTTTATTTTAATCAATACCAGAAAATGCATAGACCAAAAATCTTTGAAGATAGAACGGAATTGTTTTGTTGTTGCAGTATTCTTAGCTTTATCAATCTGTAAGTATAGAGAAAGAGAAGAAGAGGGCAAGAGAGAATGAGAAAGAGAAAATGGAACATAGAAAATAGTATATTTACTTCATAATTAAGATTAAAAAAAGGTCGAATGCTATTGTTAGTTATCTTTATAGAGAGTTCTTCTTTTGAAAGTAATCTAAAATTTTCATGAAGCAAACATCTCTCAATCCCTCCTTCTTCTGCCATTCTCCTGGTAGTGGATTTAAAAAAAATAACAAAGAGAAAAAAATAAAAAGCAAAAAATAACTGTTATCTTTATCACTGATATTGTACAATTGATTTTGATGGCAAGCTCATAATCAGCAAGTCACTTAGGTGTTTGATTACTCACTTCAACAAGTCAATGAAAGTCGTGGTTTTGCTTGTGCATTGCTAGGCAAATCGCGGCTTGTTGTAGGAAGTGAAGTGATAGAAAGGAAGTAAAACGAAAGGAAAAATATTTTTAAAAATCTTAAAAGTAACAACTCCATATAAATGATCACCAGCCAATAATTTTGCGCAACATATTTAACACTTAGAATAACTATAAAGCAGTTGGTTAGTCAAAGTGATGGCTAGTGATTTTAGGGTTTTGATTCAGAATTATTTTCTATTTCATAAGAATGTTAAAATGGCTCCTGTAATATCCATATCTCCTTTAACATACGGTTCTAGCCAAAAGATTTGCAACACCACAAAAAATCTGAGTTATTGATAACAAAACAAATATTTTTACTTTAACCATTTTAGAATAATAACCTAAACTATTTTAAAGTAAAATAATTGTTAAATTTTGATGTTGAATTCAATTACTTTTTGTACCTTCCTGTATTTTTAAGATCAAGTTTTATTTGCTTTGGCATAGATTTAATTAGTGATTTTAAAAGGTTATATCGAATAGAAGTCCAAGGTCTTTATAGTACAGCTTTAAGTTCAATTCTTGTTAGAGTAGCTTAAAGAATATCTGACACTACATACTTTTGCAAAAGCTGTACAGTATATTATATTGGTGATTATAACAGGGGTTAAACACCACTGGCCCAGGAGTTCAGTGCTTAGAATTTGGAATATGCCAATTGCTCCATTTTTAAATCAATACCTCTGGGAAAGGTATGAATTCATTTTATTTCCTTTGATAAGGGTTAAATAATATAATCAATCTTCTGTCTAGCATATGTTTCCGCTTCTATATACAAATATATATTATTAAATATTGTTCATATATAATAAATGAAACTAAATATTTTTAGCCTTTTCCATTTTGTTTTAACTATATATATATATATATAAATATGCATAAATATATATATATATACTGGGCTGTGCCTAGAGCCCTCATAGGCCCCACAATTGCAGGGGAGGGTCCATAAGTTCACTCAGGGCTGCAAGGTTACCTGGCTTTGCAGATCTATTTTAATGAAAAAAATGTAACAAAATAATTATTAGGATTAACTGGAAAATCATTATCATATTTGTATGAGAAAATATATATATCTTTTAATCTGTCTGTCTGTCTGTCTGTCTGTCTTTCTCTCTCTCTCTCTCTCTATATATATATATTTATTCATATATATTTATATATACATATATTATATTTATATAATCTTTGATAGAAGTCTTCAGTATCTTGTGGGGGCCCAAGTTGCATTTTGTGGATAGAGAGGCCACAAAGCACATTCTGGGAGGGGAGGAAGGCTATGTTGCTAAAAATGGCACTGAATAATATTCAGAGAAAACTTTGCCTATATCTATATATAGAGAGTGCTCATTATCAGTGATAGAGCATGTGTAGTAGATAAGCATAGATATGGCGTCAACAGTTGTTGGTAATGTCAGTTTTTCACCTGTGCAGTTAAAAAAAGTGTTTTTGGTCTGATGATCACACAGGTGAGAAACTGACAGTCACCAACGGCTGTTGACACCATGTCTACACTTATCTACTATATATACATATATAAATATGTATTTATGTATATAGAACCTGGAAAAATAATAACATTAAAGTTTTGCTTTTATTCAGATAAATCAGAAACAGCCTGATGGGATTCAATTTAAACCTGCTACTAGGTTTCAACATCTTCAATTGAATACCATCAGGCTCTTTCTAAATCATCTGAATAAAAACAAGGATGTTTAGCTTTTGCTGAGGCATGGAGTCAAATTATTGTTCACACCCTTAATATTTAATATTCAAGTAAAAGGGACTTATAGGAGCCTTTACTTTTTTATTTCACTTTTATAATCTTTAAAATAAAATGGATTAATATTTATGAATCTTCTAGTAATGATAACCTGGATTGTCAAAGAGGATTAACTTCAAACTTGAGAATTGAACATAATCATTGATAAAATATTACTTTCTTTCTAAAGACAGGACTGTGCTTAGGGCCCCTGCAGCCCCCACAGTTATGAGGAGGGGCTGCAAGTTTCCTAGCGTCCGCAAGGCTCTTTCACTTTGCAGATCAATTGTAATGAAAAAAAATGAGCAAAATAATTAATAGGATTAACTGGATAATAATTATAATACTTGTATGTTGAAATATATATTTATTAACTAGTCTCTGTCTGTCTGTCTGTCTGTCTGTCTGTTTCTCTCTCTCTCTCTGTATCTACCTATATATATATATATATATATATATATAAGATATTTTTTGCAATCTATATACAGGCTTGTTTTGGTGTCCACGCTTAGTTAGTACAGCTCTGCAAACTGTGAGTCATCCTGGATTGAAACCAGATCAAAATGGCATCATTCCTAATCCCTGAGCTACCAGATGACCCACAGAATTGAAATGTATATGGCTATATAAGTAATTAGAAAGTGCTCGACTCCCACACTTTCTGAGGGGGAGGAGGGGCTTTGCTTATCATTATGTTAATGACAGCAGACAGTTACAATTTGAAAGTTCTTTACCAAATTTCTTTGAGAGCATATAAAATATTTTTTGCAATCTGTGTACAGGCCTGTTTCAGCGTCCACACCTTGTCAGTACAGCTCAGCCAACAGCGAGTCATCCTTTAGCCAGGATTGAAACTGGACCAAAACGGCATCAGTCTGAATACCTAACTCCTCAGCCATCAGATGACCCACTAAATTTGAATATTTTATATGCAACAGGCCTGCATACAGATTGCAAAAAAATATTTTATACGCTCATAAAGAAATTTTATAGAGCACTTTCAAATTGTAATTGTCTGCTGTCATTAAGGTAGCAGTAAGCAAAGCCCTCAATCATTGGTAGAAGCCTTAAGCATGTTGTGATGGCACAATTTGCATTTTGGGAGTAGAGGGGCTGCAAGACGCATTCTGCAGGTGAGGGGTGCAATGTTGCTTAGCATAGCACTGTCCAAAGATAGAGATATTTTAACATTTATGATTTGAAATTCTGTGCCTATAGATACACATACACAATCATCACATTTTGTCATTGCAGAAGGGACAGATTTGGCAGGAATGAATCCTGCACATTACGTTAGGACTTCTTAAAGTTAAGTAAATACTACTATCTAATTATTTGTAAAAAAAAAAAAAGCCTATCATTTCAAAGATATTTAAAAATCTAAAACTTAAAGTAATTGTTATTTGATTGGAATAAAAGAAAATTAATTGGATCCCACACATACAATCTGATACAGAATAAAAAAAGATAGAAAGAAAATGCCAAAGGAAAAAAAATGTCAAAAAAAATTATGAGGTAGACCATCTAATTTCTATTATAGCTGTAAAAGTGTCCATCAAAATAGTCCATGCAGATCCAGCGGTAGACAAACAGCTTCCTGGTTGGAAATCTTAATTAAGATGGATTGAAAAAAACTGTAAAGGCAAAAAATAATTTTTTTTTCTTAAAATTCTATCTTTTTTATTTTTTATTATAAATTTTATTATTATTGTTATTAACAATAGTAGTAGAAATAATGGTAAGGATATTAATAGTACTGATAATAGAAATGGTGCTAATAATAGAACTAATGCTGCTAATAATAATAATAATAATAATAATCATCATCTGAATTGTGGTTCTGGTTCTGGTAAAAAAAATCAAAATAATCTCATAAAAGTTTTAAATCATTATCTATTAAAAAAAAAGAAAAGAATAAACTGTTTTTAAATAAAAAATTTTTTTAAAGAGAAACCCAAAATTAGATTTTCGATTGTTTAAGTATTTTTTAAAGATAGTTTATCTTTGAAAAATTTGAATTTAATTTCATTTTATACACTAGAAAGGATCAGTTGCTTTAAAAAACATTTTAAAATACAAATAACAAAAATGTTTACCCAAAGTGAAATGAGGCTAAAGTGAAATGAGGTCAGAGTTCTTTTCTGTTTGTTGCCTATTTTCTCTGTTACTTAATATTCAAAATAAACCAGGTTTAGTGAAGCATTGCAAAACTAACAACTAGGGTTTCTCCCGTCTAAATTCTTGAACCCGAGTGAGTAAAACAATCTTTTACACTCAAGCACCTTTTACTTTCCAATTCTTTCACAGATTCCAAACATATTCGAGACTGACTTGACAAAATATTCATTTTCTTGTTTTTCCTTTGGTTACTTCATTTGATAAGAAATCCTGGTTTCAAATCTGACTTTATCAGCAAGTGCATTTTCAAATTACCCAAAGATCATATATTTTTTTTTTTATCAAGAGATGTTAAATCCAATATCTGAAAATGTAAAACAGTAACCTGCATGTTGTCAGTTTGAGATGAAGTAGATTTGAAGTTTTTGTGATAAAACTTTCTCTTATAACATATTTGTTTGCTACAAGGAACCTTAAAAGGGGGAACTTTCAGAAAAAGGTTTGAAATACTCTTGAACACTTACTGATAAGGCATTATGTCAACATTCGACTAATTTTATAAGCCATGTGTATCTATTTCTAAAAATAATGTTTTTTTCAATCTGTAATAATGAAAAAACAGGAATGGGACAGGTAATAATAAAGTATTTATATATATATATATATATATATATATTAAATGGG
>JAYKTE010321995.1:0-11184 GCA_036873565.1 Xipholeptos notoides | reverse complement strand
AAGAAATAAAACTATACACCAAAATCGTTCCCATTCTACAAAAACAGATAACCTACACCATCAATCAATATATGATCGAAAACCCTATAAAAAAAAAAAATTTTTAAAATCCCCCTATAAAACTAATATTCCAATACCCAAAGAGCATCCGGAATTAAATGACCCAAGATGGTTGATATGTCGTTAAACAAATCAATCAATCAATCTTTTTCTTTTCATTTTCTTTTTATAAAGAAAAAGAAAAGAAAAGACAAGCATAAATTCTTTGATTTTAATATCTTTCCATTTCCTCATTCCTTGTTTTTGAATTCCTCTTTAAAAACATTCGTTTTGGTTTTTTTTTTTTTAGATGTTTCCTAAGATCAATAAAGTCTATTGAATGAACACAAGTAAAACTTGAAATATTTAGTTAACTTTTAATATCAAATTAATTTAGATTTCATTGAAAATTCCGAGTCACTGTTTCCTTCTGAATTTTAAAATACCCTTTTCAATGTTTTGTGCCAATTTCTATAGAAAGCTGAAAATCTCTCTCTCTCTCTCTCTCTCTCAAAATATATACAATATGTATGTGTATATATATATACATATATATATGTATATGTATGTATATAGTTTATCCAGCTGACACCAGTTTTGAAGGTGACATTCTTAAATAATTATAAATTTGATGTTTTTTTTTTTGATTTTTGATGAATCAACCCAAATAAACAAATGCCACATTTTTGATAATTGGCAATTACCTATTCAGCGTTATAACAAACATAGTGGAAGAAAAATATTTCTTTGATGTTTTATGAGTGAAAGAAAGATTTCAGTGACAATATGGAATGATTAGTAGTATAGAGTAATTTTGTTATCCTATAAGCCAGGGGGTGGTTTTGTGTGCTGCCACCAATTACTATCAAAATGAATATTTGTTGAAATCTAAAATAGAGATTATATGATTTTAAAATATTTCCAGCTTCAATTTTTATCATTTTAATAATAAACAAAACTCATCATTTGAAACTTATAAAATCAATTTTATTGCACACAGAAAACACTTAATACTTATTAATTCTTTTGGTAGATTTAATTTTGTAAATAATTTTAACCAATGTGTATAATACCTTCAAATTTATTGTTTATTGCTTTTAATTTATTACTAAAATAAAAACTTCCTTGCATATAATTAGTTGCATTTATGGAAAAAGCAGTTGCAATAATTGTTTTAATAGCAGTTGTAGTTTCAGCTATATAGTAGTGATAGCAACCGCAGTTGCTGTGGTATCTTGAATTGTATCCGCAGTAGCAGCATCAACATTAATGTTGTCTTCAATACTTGATTTTCAGCTTTCTTCAACACTTGTAAACAAACGCACACACACACACACACACACACAGAGACACACTTCAGTAATTTACTGGTTTCACAATTTCAAGAAAGCTGTACATTAACTTCCATCTGATTAGATATTGAAAATATTTATAGCTTGTGCCAATATAAGAATTTATATTTAAATCAGTTTTTGTAGGATATCTAGCCCCCCTCCCTCCCTCCCTCCTGTGTACTGCAATCATTTTAGATCCCCACTTGGTCACTAATACAGGATGTTATAAAGTCTGAAAACACCATTGACACTTCCTCTTCTATATCATTGGCAACAATCAACAGTCAAAGGTAATTCAGGCTGTGTGATGGAGCTGGTGTTAATTTGTCTTTTTGATCTAGGTACTAAAGAATAGGTTAACCAACATGGTGGAAGAGGAAGAGGAAGAAGAAGAGACCTGAAAATGAAAATATGTAAAGTAGAAAGGCAATTGAAAAAGGTTGCTATTCTTTTCGGCTTTTGATCATCCTTTTTTATTGAATTGTACCACAAAATAATCTTGAACAAAAACATTCTTCTTCTTCTTCATCATCATCATCATGATCATGATTCCCACCTCACCTCCAATGACTCACTCCTTGACTTGTTCAGTCATATACTCACTCTTTCATTTCATTCCTTTATGTTACACATCATCTCAAATACTGGGGCAAAGATCAATTGTAATTTAAATCCTACTAAATGTCACTACTGAACCAAGTCCTCACTCACCCTTACACCATCATGATGATGATGAACATTGATTTCTAACCCTTCTTCTAAATAGAAGCACTCACTGATCAGAGACCATAGCCGCTTGCTTCTACTGCAGAAGAAGCAGCAGTTTCTACTGCAGAAGAAGCAGTAGTTTCTACTGCAGAAGAAGCAGCAGTCTCTACTGCAGGAGAAGCAGTGTGGAATTACTGGCAAGCTTCCGTGAAGTCGATCGACTCTGCCGCATTGATTCTTAGCAGCCAGCTCAACGATTGGGGAGTTGATTTTGTTGTATCATACATGGCTCACTCATGGACTTGCTTGCCAACAACAATGGACGTTGCCAACAAATAGTGGCCACTCTTACATGCCTGGCTGCCTGCATGGATACAGAAGAGACAAAAATGAATATGATATTTACTTGGTCGAGCACCAGCCCAAGTTCGGCACAAGGCCATTTTTATGTGCTCATCGCTGGGCTTTTTGTATTCAGTGTTACCCTTCACCTAGATGAGTTACTCTCCTGAGTTAACGAGCCTCATCTGCCCGAGACATCTGAAAGTGAATGCAATGGTTATGACTGGGATAATATAAATAATATTTGTGTAATAGATGAATTTTTATAATAGAAGAAATTGTAAATAGATTTCTTTGTTTATTGATATTGTTGAAATCATTTTTGTCATAAATAGAAATGGGCCTAAACTAAACAGATACATTCCTTATAGGATATTTAATGGTAGATCAAAAGGTTTTTAGTGGACACTTACAAAATATATAAATATATGTATGACGTGCAAGCTAATCAATAAAATCAATTTTTGAAGTTTGCTTAGTTTTTTGTTAGACTCATTAATGTTAATGAGTGTAAGGTGAATGTCCAGGAATATCTGTTATTTGAGGCTTCTGTAAATACAAAAGTTTGATTTTGATCTATGAATAATGGCTGCGTTGTCACCAGTTGAAGATGCAGTCAACATATCTTAGGTTTAAAAGACATCAAATTTAGTATATTTGTTGGTGTTGCTAATTATTAGCAATGAAATGAACCCACATGTAAAAGAAATGAAAAGAAAATGCAAAATAGATCCCCATGTAATTCAGATCTTTTTAAAATTAATTGTAGAATATTCTGGAATATCTATCTTTTTAAGTTTTTTTTTGTTTTCTTTCATTGGTTTTATAACAGATTCTTCTTTTACTTCTTTTATCACATTTCTTTTTTATTTTGTATTTTTTCAATCAATTCTTCTAAACAATATTCTAAACTATAATTCCTTTAAATCTTTATGAAAAAGGATATTGAAATCTTGGTCAGTATTATTTCTTTATAATGTAAACATTTTTGCAACAAAAATGAAGTTTTTTAAAACTATTTAAATCCATTTTGTGTAATTTCTTATGGTATCTGCTCTAGTTCTCAACATTGCTTAAGGCTTATATGAATCTTAATCCAAATATTTATCGAATTCATATTTTCAATTATATCAACAAATATTGCTTATATTTGATGTTTTGATGTTGCCATGTTTGAGACCTGTTTTAAAGAAATAGAAAACTCATAGATTAGATTAAAAAACAGAAAAAATAAACAAACACATTCAAAGTGAAAAAGAGAAACTTCATTACAATAATATACACAGATGGAAAAAGTTGAATGAAGACAGGACATGGTCTACTGCATGAGACCAAACTGTACAGTTTCACTAAATGTTCAAGGCCACAGTTGGTTGCAAATAACATCAGTGGGAAAGAATATCAAAAAATCATAAAACTGAAGCAATTAGGATCATTTACACTTTTGGGACTGTTGCTCTCATCTCTTTCAACACTGACTACAAATTTGTTTTAAGTTCAAAATGAATAAGTGCATTTACAGAAATAAATGCATCCACAGAATATTGCAGATTATAAAACCTTTCAATAATATCTGTTGCTCTTTTATAAAATTTTTTTATATCTTTATAGGTATTCAGTCATCTATTAAGATTCTTTCTATTGTCTTTTTAAAGATATTAACCTGGAAAAAAACTGCTAGAATTAGATGGAATTTATTTTCAAAATCACAAGAAATTTGAATTAAAATAACAGATACAACTTCAATTACACACAAAAAAAGTAGCAAAATTTCCCCCAAATACTTAAGTGTTTACTTAGAGTTTTTAAAAAGCTAATGAATTGTTAGGTGTACTGGCTATTTTACGTATTTTCCCCTAAAAAAAATCTTCAAAAGATTTATGAAATGAGTCCCTATTACCATATAAGGAATGTAAAATTTATTTTTTGCATATCACAGGTAAAATATATCTAAATGTATTAACCAGACTATTTTCCTCATACATATTTTCTTTCTCAGAAAGTCTCATCTTAGGATTTCGAAAAATAAAATATGTTTCTTATTTTCAATAATTAAGACTAAGAGAATAAATCAAAATCTATTTTGTGTTTATAATGCTTGTTTTTGAACATTGCAAATGGGATCACAGGCATGCACATAGATTTTTATGTGTACATTAAATAGATGGGCAACCTTCAATCTGAACGTATTTTGGAATTAGGGAGTTCATCCCACGGTGCACCTAGATTTCTTGTAAATGAAGAAAAAGTTAACAAGTGAAAAAATATATAAAAAAAAGAGGTGTATTTGAATGAGAGTAATCTCATTTTGTAAAATGAATAAGTTTTGTTTGAAATCTTCTGATATTTACTATGGAAAACATACCTAAAAAAGGGTCAGGTGGAACTGAAAGTGAAAAGTTCAATTGATAAAGAAAAGTTTGATGAGGAAATGTTAGCATTTATAGAAACTTAATTTTTTTTTTTTTTTTCCCAAACTATTGTCCGAATCAAACATACTCATAAATTGTACAGTTTGTAGCTTTTTGTTTTTGTCAGAGTGAATAATTGCTGGATTATAGAGAAACTCAAATGAGGAAAACCTGTTTGTGTTTATGATACTATACATGTATGAAAGCTATAGAAGACACATGAATATTTTCAATGCCCTGACATGTGAATAGACAAATTTTTTCATTTAGATACATGCATCTACAGAAAAGTATCATAATTTAACAGTGAGAAATCAAAGTCAATATCTTTTCAGGGAAAGGAGAACTCTAATAAGTATAACACTCTTAATAGTTTTGTTTTCATAATACATAAGCAGATTTTTTCTATCTGGAATATTACAATTGATTGCTGTTGTAAAAAAAAACTGGAAGACATAATGGTATGTTTAAGTTATTGTTTCGAGTAAACCTAAATCCATCAAATGAATTCATTTTTTTTCTACAATTTGAAACTGATTCTCAGAACTTATAAATATTGATATCTACACAAAAAATAGGAATCTAAATTAATGATAGTACAAATCTGTAAAAGCAGTGTTATTAGGATGAAGTAAAAGATGACTTTTTGTAGAAACAGAACAGACAGCATTTATTTTCAAAATCTAAAATTTTGTAGTTACAGAAGACCAGACCACACCAACCACAACTACTTATTGTACAAACATTAAATCAGTTTTTCCCAATTTAAGGATATAAGACCAAACAGTGTAATAAAGGGTTAGAACGGTAGAAATTAAGATTTGGTTGGTTTATTTTTGTTTTGTAGTGTAGGATATTTACTGGATTTCTTTTTGCTTTGAAATCATTGTAAACAAACATTTCTTTAGCTAAAAACAAGAAATGCTGTTTGTTCATTAAGAAGCCCCTAAAACTTATTAGACAGTATAGAACTTACTTAAAACTGAATAAACAAGATTATGAGACATAAAGGCCTTTTGTAATTACAAAAAAGTATAATTTTCATAAATGCAAGTTGATGTGTATTTGCAGCCAATGATGACCCTAATTCAATATCTGTTGTTGTTGTTGTTGTCTATGAGGATGATTATTATTTTTATTAGTATTGTCATTATTATTATTCCCGTCTTCTTTGTTTACTACGGCTAGATTCATATTCTTTATTGCTGGATCGCGATTCAACATGAGTTGAACGTTTCTGTCCTCCGTGTTTGGCTTCTGTCAAGAATTTATCCAAACCGAAGGGATCAGGATCTTCTTCAAACTGAACAGGTCCGTCACGCTTTCGGGATTTGTCTGTGCCTGCAAAGCCCTTCTCAGCTTCAAATCTTTTCGTCTTCATGATTGTCTCAAGATCATCACCGTACATATCCTTATCCGCGTTTTTGCTAGGTCGATATATGGAATCCGCAATTGTGCGATCTTGACGCCAGGGTTTATCATAGACGTTATAAACCTCATCATCGCCAAAACCACTGTCCATGCCCTTGGTTCGGTTGAACAATCTCTGGTCGAATTGAGCTTCTTGAGAGTTGGCTGCTACACCTGTATTGGGGAGGTTGAGGGCTATTACTTCACTGACATCTCTTTCCCTCTCGTGTTGGAGTCTGGATCTTTTGTTTGGTGCTGCCCGAGCAAGGTTTTTCTCGCGTTGTCTGTCTTTAGACCGGTCTTTTCGTAGTTCGTCCCTTTCGACCACATCTTCGTCTTTCTCTTCGCGTCGGATGCCGACCCGTTCTTCACGGGCCTTCTGGGCCAACAATCTCAGGTTCCCTTCTTTCTTCTCCTTCTCCTTCTGGGCCATCTTTTTCTCGATCTGGGCCCTCATCTCTACAGCTTCTCGCGCTTTTCGATCGGCAATATACAAGGCTTCCGCAAGTTTGGCAAAGTTTTCATTGATGTGGACCCCTTGAAGACCGCGACCGTCGGAAGCCAAACGTTTATCTAGGGGGATTGTGTATCCCTTTGCATTTTTCCAGTTTGATATACACGGTGGAATTTTCCATTCCTGTTGTTCCTTAACCGTGACCTTCCGATTCGGAGAATGCAAAACAGGGGCAGGAGGGGAAGGTGGGCCTCGCGGAATTTTTTTGTTTACCTTAAATCTTGCAGGTTCCATGGGATCTTTTTGCACATCTACCATCCGAATAATCCTTTGTTTAGCCCCTGAATTATAAGATACTCCTTGTTGAGATGGTGTATATCGGATATATTGTGCTGGAGCAAGTTTATCCGCATGTCTGACAGGCATTGCTGCCGACATTTTACTGGAAACAATTTTTTCCAGGGCCTGACGGGTTTTGTCCGTAGTTTCAATAATTTTTTCTTCATTGGGTCGTTCCAATTCTGGGTCATCATCATCGAGTATTTTTGGTACAAGATCCTGGAATTTGGAGTGTACGACTTTATCTTTTCCGTGTCCCTGTCTGGCGATCGCATCGTATTTTATTTTACCCTGGGCATCTAGCTGGACGGCTAGGGAGTTCGAATTAGACTTTTTAAGTCCCATAGACAAGGGGTATTGGGCAACATGAACCTCTGGAAAAGCCCCACCATCTCCAAAATCTTCCTGTGTACGAGGAACCCAACCTTTTCGATGTCCGTACGGAGGAGCTGAACGCACGCTTTTTACCACAACTTGCTGCATATAATGCCTTTGCCGTTCTTCTTCCTCATCTTCCCGATCGTAGACACGCTGCGGCTGAGGTAAAAACTGTGTTAATCCAGCCATTATTCTCCGGCACAAACTTTGCAATAAAAATCAAAATCCGCCAGAAAAATATTTGTTGTTCAATATGGAGATTACCTTGTCACGTTGAAATCTCGCAAAATCTCACGAAATACTGAAACTGGAACCAATTTCTCTGTGATTTTCGTAAGTGTATAAAACGCAAGATCATATTTTTTTAGATAAAATAAATTAATGATTATAATTTAGAACACTAAAAAGATTTTATTCGTATAGATATTTGCCAATCTTTTAGCGTTATGGTTTTATTTACATTTTCAATCCGAATCTAGAAGTAAACAATATGGCGGCTGCGTTGTTGTCGTTGGTATGGCGATATTATTTATTTATAATTTTTTCTCTTTGAAATTCACGACAATGTATCTGATAAAAATCTATGGTTTTCTAAAAAAAATATACCAGCCATTTGATGTTTACTGTTAACGGAGTTGTATCATTGCACCCGTAAAAGTTTTTATTTCTTCCCTAGTTGTCTTGCATTTTCTTACTGTTGTAAAAATCTTGATTAACGGCCGTTGTTAGGGTAACTATGCCCTAAACAACAGAAACAATAACACGATGATGATGGCCTTTCTTGGGTCTCCTCTTCATTTCAACAACCACAAGCTTTTATTTCCATTATTTCTCCAGTTTTCGTGGCTTCTATACAACCAATTGGTCAAAGTTTGATACACAATCATATTCAAACGGACATTGCTTCTTCTTTATAGTCAGTCATTTTCGTCACTTAACTGTCTCAATTTTTGGTAAGATTTTTTTGTTGTTAAAATCTATTTATTTATTTACCTATTTTGTTTGGAAATCTTTTAAGCCGGGAACTTATATATTTGATTAGTTTTTCTTACTCTCAAAATAACTATGTATATGTTTTTAGAAATTTATTATAAGTGAAAAGTGACCAATTATTTTTAATTAATATTATTAAAAGATAAAATAAATAATGAATAAATGTAAATGAATTCATTCAAATTATTTATTGTTATTTCACGAAAATTGTTTTAAATAATAATAAAGATGACAATACAAAATTACAACAAGTCCGATTAATTTACATAATAATGATAATAATTGTAATAACCAAACCTCATAAAAAAACTGACAAGAATAAGCAATGAAAACATAAAGATGAGAATGAAAGTCCGAGTAATTAATTCAATAATTGGAACTTATGTCATAGGAAATAAATGTTGTTATTATTTTCAATTAAACACTATTAATCTTTAACAATATCATTAAAAATTCCGTTTCCAACTTTTAAAAATGAAAAAAATAATTTTTCTATAGTTTTTACAAAAAAAGTTTTTTTATTGCTGAAGTTTTTGTGAACTTTCAAATTTTAAAGTTTTAAGTCGTTTCCGCCATTTCAAGTATTTTTTGGTAAAAGTATTTTTCCATTCATTTAAAGATAAAACACGATAAAAAATACAATGAAAGTAAAAAAAGTTTTACTTTATTTTTTTTAAATGTACAAAAAACAATACGAAACATGAAAATTTTTATTATTTCAATTGGTTAAATTTCTTTTTGGTCTCAGAAGAAAAAACAAGAAAATTCTTTATTTTACTTTGTATAAAGAAGCGCGTAAAAAGTTAAAAAAAAATGTTTTTTTTAGTTCAAATGCTTAAAAACTTTTTTTTTACAACTTTTTTTCAGATCAAAGTTGTGGTTGGTGTGTTCTAATCTAATTTAAATTTATTTATTGTATTTTTTGGCAACAAATTAAATTATTCAAATAAATAGGAAATATCAGTAAGATTTATTTTAATTGATAGGTAAGTTTAAGTTTAAAATTAGAAATTCAAGCATTTTGTTTTTTTTACACGTGGTTTTTAAAACAATGAAAAAGTAAAAATAATGAAGTGGGATTTTCCAGTTTTAGTTTTAAAATTAATTTAAAAAACAAAACTTTAAAAAAGACAGAAAAAGATCAATTGAAACTTCGAAATTTTTTACAACTATTATTGCATGTTAATTAACTGAGTAGTAGGCAGTCCAGAGTCCAGTCACTGTCCATATTTCAAAAATAAACTTTCTTCCACCATGCCCAACCGCAAATAAATTGATTGTTATTCAATTAATTTGTGATTGATTAATTGTGGTTTTGATTGCCCTACTGAATGCAGTGCAGTCAGTGGCAGTGCTGAATCTAGTGACAATAGTAAAAGATTATAAAATTTCCATATGTAATTGAAAATATTTGTCAGAATATGATTTATTCAGAGAATGATTTTTGCGATGGAAATGGTTAGCAGATTCTTTTACAGCACAACGAAATCTACAAGAAAAATATTTTTCGCCTTCGGACAGAAAGTAAAAATTTACCTTGTTTTCTTGTTTTATAGATGTTCATAAATTTCAATTTTATATTTGTGAATTTTACAAAAACTTTTGAAAATTTGATTTTTTTTTCAACATTTGGTATTCTTTTTTTAAGGCCTGTCTGTCTCACGTCAAAAGAGACTCCTCATGAAAACCTTAGGGCACATACAACACACACTCTTTTTCGTTGCAAATTAATCGGTTGGTTTTCTTATTACAGGATCAACCTTTATTTGTCATTTAATGCCGAGAACAATTATTTATTTCGTTGACATCATTTGAATAGACGCACAGTGAAATGGTGTATGTCACTGGAGACACTAATCTGCAGGAACTATACACTCATATCTTCCCCAAGGGCATCTAGCCTAATTCCAAACTTACCCAAACAAAATTTAGGATTGAAGTAAATTGCATAGTACAATCAAAGAAATTGCATAGTATAATCAAAGAAAGTACCTTTTTATTGCTTTATCTTGGACATTTATTGTTAAAGGAAAATTTTTATTGCTCTATTAGAATTGAAATATTAATTCAGAGAGAAAAAAATGTTGTTGCTTGTTTTGAATAATGTAGGCCTGCAGGACAGGAAGAAGCAAATATCACTTTAAAATGTAAAATCTTTTTTCATGTGAAAATTAAATAATACAAAACTCAGAGAAAGAAAAAAGAAATGATTTTTATCCTAAGAATTATTTCATGTTGGTTAGATTCTTTCATCTTTACATTCTAAGGCATAGTTTTGGAAATGTTTCAATCAGTTATAAACAATTACATCCCAAACGAAGATCAACAAAAATCATTTTTAAAGGTAAAAAACGCAAAAATATCTTTTTATCATTATTTGAACTTATATTCCCATCTTTATTGTTAATATTTAACATTTCAGTTCCTATGCTTAGAGTCAGCATTTGGTGACTCAGCTTCTTGCCTGTGTCATCATCAGATCAAAAAGGTTGCTGTGTTTGTGGAAGTGTGCTATTTTTTGTCTATGTTAGTTTGCTCATTGTGAGGAGGTGTTTATCTATTAATTTGAGAAATGATTTTCCTATACTAGTTGTTGCATTTTTTTTATGAATCAGCCTTAATTGCAAGTATTTTTTATGCCTAATTATTTTCGGGGTAGTTGTTATTTTTGGATAGATGTTAAAATTCATGTTGAATAGTAGAATCATTATTTGAAAAATAATTTGAAAAACCTGGTATCTTACCAGGAAATTAGAAAAAAATAAAAAAAGACCAT
>JAYKTE010321884.1:0-11184 GCA_036873565.1 Xipholeptos notoides | reverse complement strand
AAACCAAAACCAAAACCAAAACCAAACCAAAACCAAAACCAAACCCAAACCCAAACCAAACCAAACCAAACCAAACCAAACCAAACCAAAACCAAAACCAAACTAAACCAAACCAAACCAAAACCAAACCAAAACCAAACCCAAAACCAAACCAAATCAAAACCAAAACCAAACCCAAACAGTCTCTCCAGTCAAAAAATGCTGAGTTTCGGTTTGAAGATTGTGGAAATAAATCTTCAATCCTCAAATTTTTGCTCCTCGATGTTTACCCAAATCCGGTGGTCACCCCAGGGCCATTGAGAATTCGTTTCAAAATTCAAATCACGGAAACAATTATTGACAAACTTCAGGTGAGTTACTTTAGTGTGTTTTTAAATAACATTTTATAATCATAATTTTTAGGGGGAGGAAGTCGATTTGGCCTTGTGGATAGGCAGTCTGACTTCGGAATTGTAGTACACGAGTTCGCATCCACGTCGTTCCGTTTGTGTTCAATTTGGACTTGGGAAAGATATGAATCCTATCATTCTCTCCATCTATGGGTGAAATAGTACATTTGGTGTTATTCAAAAAACTATTTGTACAACAAATAATGTTAACCATAAATAATTGTTTTCGGCATTAAATGGCCTGAAATGATTGATATGCCGTATAACAAAGCAACAAACATAATTTTTAGGACTATAGTGGGTTCTGCTTAACCTATCCAAACCACCTCGGGTAGGCTTCATAATATCTGTCACTATAACCGGCTAGACGCATAAAACGAAGCAGGGGCGGACTGAGCCATCGCTCAATCGGACCATGCCTGAGGGCCCGGGACTGCAAAGGGCCCGCCTGGTAGTCAATAACCGAATCATTAAAACAATAATAAAATCTAGTTGTTGTCTATCGTACCATGTGAAGAAGTTGGCCGAAACGTAAAGATCAGGACAACAGTCTGCTAATAAAATCAATACTAGATTATAAAGCCTCATCTCAATGAATTCTTATGTAATACTATCTATAAAGAGTAGGACAGCAGTCCGCTAATAAAATCAATATTAGATTATAAGCCTCGTCTCAATGAATTCCAAATAAAAATGAAAGATTCTTATTTCTGTTTTTGTCTTAGGCTGATGTAAAAGTCTCCCGAAAGATTGGCCGATCCTTCATCCCAATTCCGTGCATTGCGCATGTTGGTTCTTGTGTCTACGAAGATCTTTGTAGTAAACTAAAATTGATAAAACAATGTCCACCACAATTAACCTTTTTCGGTTTCAATTGCAGCTGTCCGTTATACAAAGTAAGTTTTTATATTTCTATATTTTTTATCAATTCTAAAAACAAAACGATTAATCTTTCATACCAAAATATCATTCCTTTCGAATCTTTGAGATGAGGCTTGATTATTTGTAAATATATTTTTAGACGGTTTTCTCATCCTTATCATTGTTGATACGTATTAAAACACAGGAAAAACTTACAAGAAATAGAATAATATAAGAAGAACATAAAGACACATTAAAATACGGGAAAAACTTACTAAAAAGACGCTTACCAATAAAAACAAAAACAAAGAAGAAAAATAAAACCAATGCTAAATTTCAGGAAAAAATTTGATCTAAAAATAAAAGTAGTCAAAAATTTAGGTCATCTGAGGAATACCGAAGGGTAATTTGGTCGAAACGTAGGGAGACAGAGAATAATAAGGATGAGGACAATAGTCTGAATAAGGCTTATAAATTTTATCATACCTCATCTCAAGGATTCCGAAAAATAACCAGAAAATAGAGTTGTTAATCTAAAGTTCGCTGCTTCATAAAAAAATCCCCCCATCCGCCCTGTCTATGTTACTTTGATAAATATTTTATTCTTTTTCTTTTTCAGGGATTGATAAATGTACCGTTCGTTGGTTTTGATATTCAAACTGGCCTTGTGCCTTTCGGAGATTATGCTCTAAACGTTGTGTTCAGTCACATAAATAAATTTGCTGGTTGCTTGAAATTAAACATCAGTTTTAAAAGAGTAAGCAGATTTTAGTTTCGTTTTTTGTTTTATTGTTTGTTTGTTTGTTTTTGTTTTACCACATATCAACCATTTTAGGTCATTTAATGCAGAGAACAATCATTTTTGGTAAGCGTTAATTTTTGTCCACACTTAGTTTTTTGAATAACATAGTATGCACCATTTAACCCATAGCTGGAGGAAATGTAGACATTCATACCTTTCCCAAGGGTATTAGTCCAACTATGAACGCAAACGGAACGACTAGGATTTGAACTGACGTACTACGATTCCGAAGTCCGACTGCCTATCCACTGGGTCTAGTCGACTTCCCCGTTGTGACTTTTGAGATATCGCTAGAATGATCCAATCGTTTTTTTTTTTAATTTCTTTTTAATTTTAGGATTTGAGCAGATCTTTTGATTTGATGAAGGATCAGGAAAATAGTTCTAAAGACAATTCCAAAAAGACAATCCAGTTCTAAAGGAGAAGAAGACCAGCACCGCTACTACTACTACTACTACTACTACCACCCCCACCACCACCATCACAACAACAACAACAACAACAATTTGCTTAGAAACAACACAAAACGATTTTCTGAAATTAAAAATTATTTTCTTCATTTTTAATTTTCGTGTTTTGTGTCATTTCTTTTTTTCAGAAAAAAGTGAATGATTGTTTTTTTTTTAATCTTTATGGGGGAGTGATTTGGTATAAGTTATTGTTTTTAAAGTTTGTATGAAGTGAATATTGTTTCATTTTTAGACTTTTTAATATAGGTCGATTGTTTAGAATGTTTTCTATTTGTAAAAGGCTGAAGAGGTTTTCCAAGATAATATTGGGATCAAATTGTTTCAAAGTCCTTGAATTTAATTAGTATGTGTTCAATAAAGAAATGTTCATAGTTGGGTTTACATAGCGGAGGATTTCCCCCTTTAGAAGGTATGAGTCAGTAATGAAGGTATGTCCCACCCGGTTTTGAAAATTGTCATGTTATTGGATTGGACTTGGAAAATATTTGAATGATTCTTTTGTGTGTTACCAATGCTCACCTGGAACCATAGAGACTCAACGCTTCTATCTGCTGTGCCACGGATAAAGGTGTTGGGTCTCTACAGTTTCAGCGGTTTCGATTCCTACCCAAGCAGACCAGTGATTCTCTTGCTTTTATTTTTTAATTTTTTAGAGTGTTTCTTCTTAATCAATGAATCCCGGTAAAACATTCCAGAATTGTTTCAATGTATTCTCTCGTGGTTTTTAAATCTCCTTTGTTTCTTTCTTTCTTTTTTTAATAGCTTCATTAATCATAACATTCTTTCTTTCTTTCTTTCTTTCTTTCTTTCTTTCTTTCTTTTGTTTGTTTGATTCTTTCTTTCTTTCTTTCTTTCTTTTGTTTGTTTGATTCTTTCTTTCTTCGTTCTTAGATGATATTTATTGCCGTCGCTTTCCTAAATGGACAAATTGTCGTAAGTTTGAATGGAAGTCTTATATTTTGAACACGATTTCTCTTTGTCAAGTGACAACAAGTCCATAAATTCTTGATTTATTTGGAAGCCTGTCCTATTCGACCCGCCATTAGTTGTCTCCCCACGGCATCTCCCCACTTTGTCACCGCCAAGATCAGCACAGCAATCTTGGCTTCCGATCAGAAAATAAGTGGTCATCAAACCCTTGCCTTTGACTTCAATCTCGCCCCGACATTCGGTCACGTAACCAGGGAAGACGTCCAAAGCTCTTTTGGCAAACGAACTCATATGAATACGCAGAGCTGAAATAAAAGCAGAAACCAATAAAACAAAATCAAATTTGATGTAGAAATTACAAGACTTGTTCCAAAAGTAATGCTTCTATTTTTTATAATCCACCACCATGGACCAGGGGGGATAGCAAATTGCATTGTTAGGATGACTGAACTCATGCATTGATGACCTAAAGGTTTTATCTCTCCCTTGCAGATATTAACGGTTGTAACCTTATTAAGGGTAGTCGGGTGGAGAGAATAAGGTTGGTTGGGTATCGGTCGAATTTGTCAGCTTTCCGGATTAGTCGGGTTTTTTCGACTGATTCCGAACATGACGTAATCGACGATATATTAACAGATGCCACGTCTGGCATTTTTGGGAGTCCACGCACTAAATATCAGTCATTGAGTTGTTAAGAAATTGAGTTTTCAGGAAAATGAACAGCCCATGTGGAGAACAGAAATGGATCATCCATCAGGACAGGAACAGTGGGTTATCAAAATGGAATGCCGTAAAACCCACTGGTGCCAGTAGGTAGGTTGGAATATGATATTTTTTAAAAACATGTCTGGCTTTATAGAGGGATCTGAATTTTTTAGTTGAAAAATGTAGTTAAGATAGAAATTGCCCGATAATAGATTATGGTTATAAAGTTAAAGTTCATTTCTGTGAACTAAAGTTGTTTTTTGTAATAAAATGATTTAGTTAAACTTAAAGGCACAGCGTCATCGTTGTTATTGAAGAAGAGCTTTCTGTGCCATTGCGAAGGTCTCAGACCAAAGACACACAACAATGACGATGAATGCTGGCCGAACCGAAGCCATGAAGATCACGGGCCGGAGGGACAATACATTCATAGGCACGACGAACCTGGGTTAGCAATGGAAATGGGAAAAGTCTACGAATGGTCTGTATGAGCATGAGCGTTGTTCCTAAGGGAAGTGAAGACAGGTACCCGTACGACAGGGCGAGGCACGGGCACAGGGTTATGCAACACAACAGCTGGACTGAAATAATGGTCGAGTCTTATGCTTCCAAGTTCAAGAAGAAAGTTTCTAAGACCGACTTGAAGAAAGCCGAATGGTACATCGGCCAAAACATCGTACTTTTTATCCTTCAAGATGAATAGAAAAATGTTTACATTCCAAATATCAGTGAAAAAACTCCCCAAACCCAAAACAAACAAAAACAAAAACAAATCAAAAACAAATCAAAAACAAAAAAACAATAAAAAACCCTTAAAACTTACGAACGCCCGTCGATTCCATTCTAGACGCGACATTAACTGCGTCTCCAAACAAACAATAACGAGGCATTTTGTTACCAACAACACCGCCAACAACAGCACCCGAATGAATACCTTGAAAAATGTGAAAAATATCCTTAAGTACTAACTGAATCATTAAATCTATATTGAATCCTCTTACCCTTCAAAAAAAGATAAAAAGGAAATATGTACCATCCTCACTTCTAAAAACAAAACAAAAAAAACCCAACAAGCGCCACCGTGGCTGAAAAAAGTGTTATGTATTTCTAAAGACCTCCTCTACCACATGGAAGAGAAGACATTGTCGAATTGAGACTGAAACATGGGGGAAAATCGTCTAATGTACAGACTTGGAAGTACAATCCGACAAGCGCCACAACACTCTCGCTAATCGTATTCCTTAAGCTACTTGTCAAGCGTCTAGCAGCCAACGAGAGTGCACATGACAAATATTTTCAGCCAATCACAGTGCGCCCTGTTGTTTACTTGCTTTTCTTTGTCTTTTTCTTTGTTTTTTATTTTGGGTGCTTGTCGGATTGTTACTCTGAACGCCTCATACATCCCCACCCCGTAATCTCTAAAAATAAATAAATAAACCATAAAAAGTAAGAGTAGTATTTACCAATTCTAATCTTTAAATGATTTCCGGGCATGTGTGGGATCGAAACCCGACTGATGGAATTTAAAAGTTCCATCGAACAATCGACAATTTCTTTGATGTGTTTTTTACCATTTCTCTTGGGAACGCCACTAGCAATCATGTACGCGTCTCCAATTGTTTCAACCTTGAAATGAAAATCACAAAATGAACAAAAGTTAAATTATTCTGTCAGGTCACCAGAGCAAAAATAAACACTTTTATTAGCCTGTACAAGTGCCGTTTTTTAAAAATATGGTATATATGTAATATAATGACTGGGATACACGTTTTCGACAGTGTAGTGTATTCAATAAGTCACGTGTTCGTAGTTGGCAAAATTTGTATAAAGATTTTTGTTTTGAAAAAACTGTCAGTTGGAGAGTAGAGATCGAGAATCCGGTGACCCTGAGGGAAAGGGGTCACAACTGTCAGGGAGGTGACAAGCGACAGAGGCCCAAAACAGAAGAATATCTCGCACTAAGTGACTCTAGTAGACGAGAAATGATTTTAAAAATATACACTCACTCAATGTTCACACCGAACGGAGAAACAACCACAGTGAATTTTATACACTCTTTCAACGATAAAAGAGAATTTTAAAAATAAATTTACTTTCGTTCTTTTCTAAACGTTTGTGTTCGACTGATTTCTTTGCGAATTAATTTTTCTATTTTATTGAATTAAAACAAAATGAATATATGGTACTATGGAAAATATATGTTTATTGTTATTATCTATATATTTATCTGTTTGCCTGATGCCACAAATAACGATCATCGTCACATACAGTAACTAGAGAGGAAAAATTACCTCCCTTTATATTCGCTCTTTATCGGGTAAAAATTATTAAAACTATTTCCGGTGCAATTTAAAAAATGGCTGCTTACGGTTTCAAGTTGTCTATTTCATAATTAAAAACATCTTTTAAACATATTGTTAAGAAGATACTGCAATATTTAAAATGTTTTAAATCTTCCCTTTATTTTACCTCCCTTTATTATTCGCCCTCTCTTTACGGAATCATTTTATTTTTGTTTTATTTTATTGTGTGTTTAAAAAATATTTATCTACCATATCTATAAATATTTATCTACTATTCTGCTAGTAATTATTATTATTATTATTATTATTATTATTATTATTATTATTATTATTATTATTATTATTATTAACATTATTTAGAATCTCACACTAATCACCAGGCGCAAAAGAAGAAGAAGAATCGGAAAATAAAACTTACTTTAGTAATAATTTTATTAGCGGACTGTTGTCCTCATCTTTTTATAGGTGTTTGAACTACGTTTCGGCAAAGTTATCCTCTGGCTTTCGTCGGGTGGATAACCGCGACCTCGGATAGGGTTTCTGAGTCTTGTAACCGCATCCCCAGTAATCACTGCATTCCATTGTAGTTGTCTATTGCACCACGTTTTGACCAACTAAACCTCTGGTCTGCTTAGATAGTGTAACAACATTTCACTAATAAAATCATTGCTAAATTATGAATCCCCATCTCAATGAATTCCAAATGAATATAATTGTGTAACACTTATAAAGATGAGGACAACAAGTCGCTAATAAAATCATTACTAAATTATGAAGCCTCATCTCAATGAATTCCTAAATAAATATAAAACTTACTTTGTAGACATCAAATTTTTCAATGAGGTTATCGAATGTTTGGTACAAAATATTCAGTAAATTCACCACCTGAAGAAGAAGAAGAAGAAGAAAAAGAAGAAGAAGCCGTAGATTTTATTGGAGTGGAGGTTAGAACTTTGGTTGGTCATCACTTGTTCTTATCCTTGACTAAACTCATTCATAAACCATTCACCCATTAAAAGTACCATGCATCTTTCAGACAGACATACAGGTCAGACACCAAAATACCACATTTATTCTATGGACTTAATACCTACTTAATATAACCCCGGTGATGATTGAATAATCTATGTACAATTTGATGAAGAGTGGGAATGGGACTAATAATACCCCAAAATAACCCAAAATAATAGTTGGGTTAGTAAGGCCCGCCTTTCCCTTGCTATTTGGGTAGATGGCCTACTGTTTTCCGAGCTTTCATTCGAAAACAAGCAGAACCATAATCTAGGTGGGGAGTGGGAGAAGGAGAAAAGAAAACTAACCTAAAATATGAACAAAAGGAATATGGAATGGAAGAAGCGAGTGAAATACAATAAGATCTCTAGGATTGGCAAATAAATAAATAAGGCCTTCCCTTAAAAGAAGAGAAGCGAGTGAAATACAATAAAATCTCTAGGATTGGCAAATAAATAAATAAGGCCTTCCCTTAAAAGAAGAGAAGGAGGGAGTGCGTAAACAGCTTACCGTAGGGGAATGAGTGTTTTGCTTTTCTAAGGAACTGGGAATAAAAGAAAATAGCAGGAGCGGGGAATCCTGGAAATACTCTAGAATTAAGCGAACTAAAATTGAAAGGACGCATGTAGAAATATTAGCGGAAATGGACATTCTTTTTTATCAGAAAGAAAGAATTTCCAGGTTTTCAT
Organism: Xipholeptos notoides; assembly: GCA_036873565.1. Taxonomy (NCBI): domain Eukaryota; kingdom Metazoa; phylum Mollusca; class Cephalopoda; family Idiosepiidae; genus Xipholeptos; species Xipholeptos notoides. The sequence continues at coordinate 3,024 of JAYKTE010321884.1, read as the reverse complement.
GAATCTTGTTTCGACTGACCTCAATTGGGGAACTCTGCGCACAAATCTTAGTGAAGCCAACAATATCCGAAAAATAAATGGACGACTCTTCAAAATATTCAGCTTTCACGTTGTTTCCTGACTTCAATGTCTGGGCCACTTCTCTTAAAAATGAGACAGAGAGATAGAGATAGATTGAGATAGAGAGAGAGATAGAGAGATAGATAGATAGATTGATAGAAAGAGAGACAGAGACAGGGACAGAGACAGACAGAGAGAGAGATAGATATAGATATAGATAGATTGAGAGAGAGAGAGAGAGAGAGAGAGAGAGAGAGAGAGAGAGAGAGAGAAAGAGAGAGAGAGAGAGAGAGAGAACAACAAAAAATAAAAAATATTTTATAAGTACTAATCGGACTATTTTCCTCATCTATATTATTTTCTTTCTCACTTTGAGATGAGGTATGATGAATTTTAAAACTAATAATCGGACTATTTTCCTCATCTATGATATTCTCTCTCTCACGATGTTTCGTCCGAATCACCTTTTGGCCTTCCCCAGGTGTCCTAAATTGACTCATATTGTTTTGAGGGAGGGCGAAGGGTGATTCCACCGAAACGTCCTGAGAGGGAGAATGTTATATATGAGGAAAATAGTCCGATTAGTATTTTTAGAATTCATCATACCTCATCTCAAGGATTCTGAAAAATAAACAAAATTATTATATTTATTTTAGGAGTTTATTGAGATGAGGCTTTTTATAATTCGGCAATCTTTATTAGCGGACTGTTGTCCTCATCTTGGATTAGGTACTATTACACTACGTTTCGGCCAACTATCCCTCTGAACTTCGTCAGGTGGTTAACTGCGACTTCGGATAGAAATTTTGAGTCTTGAAACCGCCTCCTCAGCAATCATTGCCATCCATAGTTGTTGTCTATCGCACCACGTTTTTCACGAAGTAACCCTCTGGTCAGCTTGGGTAGGAATCGAAACCGCTATCTTCTGCAAATGTTCACCTGGAACCGTGTAGACGTCAACACTTCTATCCGCTATGCCTTCAACATGCAAAGGCTAAACGTGAACCATCTACCGGGAGAAAAAACCTTTCTGAACTTGGCAGGTATCGTTTTGAAAATCCTTTAAATCGATTAAAATCGACCAAATAAAAGAATTTTAAGTAAAATGTTTATACAAACCTATTCATTGAATAAACGCAATTTTCTTACTAAAATATATTAGTAAACTACAAGTAATTATTGAAATGTGTTTTAACATAGCAAAATGTTAATTAGATGAAGCAGACAATGAAGACCATATAATATGATATAGAGCGTGACACACAACGAATTATCTGCCGTGTTAAAACAAAGGTGTATTTTTATCTTTACTAAAATCTGAAAATAACTTACGTAGAATTTGACCACATAAGGGACAAAGTTATAATAAGTGGCTTAAGAAGTTTCAAAGTCTTGTGGAGTTTGGTGGATAAACAAATTCTGTTATACCATTTCCAAAGTGGGTAAAAATTCGAAAGGATTTTGGAACTTTCACTAATTTCCTGTTTTAGAAAAAATCACAAAGAAAATCAATGGTATCAGATAAAAAATGTTATCAAAATTTGATAATATAGATTTTTTCATATAAAATTACAAAATCCACGTTTTTAAATCACTTATTTCACTTTATTTAATTATTTACCTTATTTATTTCTCTTTTAATGTAAGCTATAGAGCTTGTGTACTGACTGCCAATTTGCTTTAAACTTTGAATGACATACTGGACCATTGGTGAGTTGAGTTGTGTAAGTAAAGATCTAAGCTGAGTCAAATGAAACTCCCACATCTTCACTTCTTCATTTGGAGTTGGTTCCTCGCCAATGTTTCTTAATAGGTCTGCAGCACAGTCATGATACAAAACACTCTAGAAAACAAAAAAGAAATTAAAAATCGATAAGAAAAATTGATTCAAGTGTGTATTGTACAAAATTCCGTATTTGCTTTTTAAATAAGGATATATATTCTTCTCGGCTACGTTTTAGTCACAGTCAATTGATTAGTTCTAGTTCAGAATTATTATTAGGGCTATGACAATATGCTTTTATTAAAGAATATTCTTGTCACAACCCTAATCATTAGGACTGTGAAAAGAATATTCTTTAATAAAAGCATATTTTTCAGTCATACTAATAACTACAGAATTAAAAGAAATGGTAAAATCACAAAATAGTCAAGTAACGACAAGAATATTCTATTATGAAAGTATATTGTCACAGTCCTACTAATAACTACAGAATTTAAAAAAATAGTCAAATGACGACAAGAATATTCTTTAATAAAAGCATAGTCACAGCCCTACTAATAACTACAGAATTAAACGAAATGGTAAAATCGCAAAAGAGTCAAGTTTAACGGGTCGTGCGAATATTTGAATATTAAAGTGAAAAACCCCAAAAATGTTGTTCTGTTGTTCGACAAAATAATTTATTATTATTATTATTATATTAAATATTATTATTATAAAAAAATTATTATTTATTTATTACGAAATAATACAATAGTGAAAAAATAACTATGGAAAAGTTATTTATCATGAATGAGTCACTACACAAGTAACGACAAGAATATTTTTCAATAAAAGCATATTGTCACGGCCCTACTAATAACTTCTAATATTTTCTTCCAATAAAATGGATAAAGTGAATTTAAATACCTTTGTTTCTGAGATCCAGGATAGTACAGTTGTTTCAAGGAAGTATTTTACTGCCTGGAATCTTTTGGGGTCCGTAAGAGCTTTGGGAAGAACATCAAGTGATGGCAGGGCAAGTACTACATAACCCTTTTATAAAAGACAAAACAAATTCAATGATAAACATTCAATTTTGTTCCGATTTGTTTGTTTCTTTGTTTGTGTTTTTACGGCATATCAACCATTTTAGGTCATTTAATGCCGAGGACAATCATTTTTGATAAATGTTATTTTTTGTACACACTTAGTTTTTTGAATAACACAATATGCACTATTTAATCCATATCAACCATTTT
>JAYKTE010321773.1:0-11185 GCA_036873565.1 Xipholeptos notoides | reverse complement strand
TATATATATGTGTGTGTGTGTGTGTTTGTGTTAAGGTTTCTACAAAATCTATATTAGCAGAAGACCAACTATATTATTATATTACAAATGAGGGTACATGTGTGCGTGCATGGGTGTCGATACACTATATTAATTAAAAACAACAACAAAAGCTTATAAACAAAATGTTATGTACATCACAGGTCAATTAATACCTTATGCCCTTATACTGGATTACTCTAAATACCTAACGGTATATCATATTAGCAAAATATCATCAACACAAGAATAGAACTCAACACAAAACACATCCTTGACAAAAGTATTTCCACTAATTTAGATAAATTAATTATTCTTTATTATCATACAAAAATTATCAATTAATTAATTTACAATATATTGACTCCATAGGTCCACGTATATATGTGTCCATAAATGAATATCAATGGATAAATTTTATATATATATTTATATATACATAAATATATACAGTGAGAGTGTGAGAGAGAGAGATAATAAGTGATATTAGAATATATTAACCACGTGTATAATTTTAAACATACTTTGATAATTTATATGATTTCGCATCATATATAATCAAATTTATGTCAATAACAACAATAACCAATATATTGATAATATTTGAACTTTACCTATTCGCTGTTAAATTTTAGGCTCAAAACCGGTTAAAGAGCTTGACATAGGTGTTAACACTCTTAATCATATTTTAAGTCTGTAGACGAACAGTTAGCCGAGAAGTTTAATAGAGAAGGATTATTCACACACACATACTTCACTTTTATAAAACTTGCAGGTATGTGTTTGTGTTGCTTCCATGCATAATCTCATTTGGTTTCAAGTATACAATAAAGATAGTGTAATATCAGTGGTTTCTTAAAGGGACATAGATATTTTTTTTTTGGCAAATAACCATCATTCAGAAAAAGATTTAGTACTCGTATTGTTTTTACTCCGCTCATTTTGGCACTCATTGATTTATTTCTAAATAGCAGGGACATTTACTGTTTTGATATAGTCTACGAATGCACCAAATTTACCTTACATTTTCGTTCAATACTAAAGACATATTTGATATAATTATCTATCTGTCTTGACTCACTTGGGCGTAATTATCTCGGGGACTGTAGTACTCTTTGACATCATTTCATTTCCTTGGACATGAGACTTCTATTCTAAGCTTTAACTAATCACCTTAACCGAGTTAAGTACAGTAAAGTGTATGAAAACATTGTTTATATTTAAATAAATATTTGACAAAAACTGATAATAAAAGTCTAGGGAAGGTCCACTTGGAGCAGTGGAGAAGAAGTCGGGCTTCGGAATCGTAATACACGAGTTCGAATCCCAATCGTTCCATTTACGTTTATATTTGGACTAATACCCTCGAGATATACAAAGAGAAAAAGTCTTATAGACTAAGAGAGAATAATGAAAAAGGGGATTGAAAACTGCCTAAGGATGATGCAGAACATTTTACGAGGTCTAAATTCGAAGGTAGAAATACTACACGTAAACTGCGCAAACGAGTTGTGAGCATTGGTGGAAAGTCCTGTAGCGACGGAGTGAGGATAAGGGTGGCAGGTGTGAGAGCTGGGAACCGCTAGTTCGACCGTGTATAATGGTCACGAGTGTACTCCCATGTATTTGGTATCTGTGACCGGACGTTTCAAACAAAAAGAAAATTACATCAACACCGAAAGATAAAGCACCGAGGCCCCGACTACACATGACTAGAATCAAGAGTAACGGACTGCAAGATGATGATGATGATGATGAAGTTCAAAGAAGATAGGCTATGTACACACACATACACACACACACACACACACACACAGACACACACACATATACATATATATATATATATATATATACTCCCACATCTACGGATTCTGCATATCATTTTCTAAGGTCTGGGTCTAAGGTCAAAATGTATATTCTCCTACAGCCCAAATCACTGGACCAATCATGACCAAACGTGGTCATGATGATGCTCCTCTAGTTAGGGATTGTGCACATCATTTCCCAAGAAAATGTCTAAGGTTAAAATGTCATAGCCTTGGTATGATCTCCTACAGCCCAAACCACTGGACCGATCATGGCCAAATTTGATTATGATAAAGCTCCTCCAGGTAGGGGTAAAGGGAAGGGTGTATTCCTTCTTAACGACATCAACGTACCGTCAACTCACGTTGGAGACACTTGTTCCCGCCAAATTACCGAAATTCAGTACTAAGATGGGTGACCGTTTAGGAATATCAGTGTAATGCATTAGGGATTCGAACTGAAAGACCTTTTCCATTATTCATCCCTCACAATAACTGACCAAGTGAGCTAAAAAGAAATGTCATCAATTAGGCCTAGGAATGGGAGTCTCAGAATAATCTGATATTACGAAAACTCTATAACAACAGGAAGATTTATCCAAGGCCGAACGGAAGAGGCCTTCCCGCTCAACAAATCAACAAATATACTAAGTACTTGAAAATTCCCAAATCTAAAACTTAGAAGACATAACAATTGCTTGGATTCACGTTAGTTAAAAATCAGTTTTTACGCTGATTCAGTTCATTTCAAACAATTTTCAATAACTCGCTGGCAATATTGGTAAAACTTATGAAACAAGAGGCACTTTTGACCTAGACTAGGCCAGAGATGATGAAAATGAATTTTAGAATTGCAACGACAATTTATTGTGAGATTGGTCTCATTTCGATAAATTATGAAGGTGGAATAGAATGGTCAAAAAGCACACAAATGAATATTGGAAGGAAATGTAATTTATCAAAAAATGTCTCAAAGATTGGATGATTACCATAAAGTGCATTACTTATTGATGAAACTCTCCTTTTTCATAAATCGGTAGCATGCGAAGCAATAAATGCTTAAGAAATAGTTCAAATGTTTTCAAGTGATTTGAAAATCCTACCTTTTCAAAAGATGGTTGCTTTAATACCTACGTTCTTAATATATGTTGCTGTTCATGTCGCATTAATTTTTGAAAACAATATATTCATTAAAATAACTTATGGGAGGTTAATATTTTATATTGGAAACTAAAAGTATTGTTCAAGATTGCATATGGTTGCTTTGATGCTCCTTCTGGATTTATTTTTGATCTAGGTTTGGTTTGATTATGCAAATATGTATATTGGCACATATGTGACGAAGGGATTGATGTTTTTCAGAGGTTGATTTCCCGTTGAGATGAACAATTAATATTCAGTTTAGTGTAACGAGTATGATAAAGAGGAGATTGATATACCGCTAAAATTGGGACAAAAATATTCTACGAGTAGAAATTACGTCAATGATAAAATTACTTAAGAACGCGTAGCTGTATGGTTTGATCATTGGGAAGGGTCATTTGAAAAATCGAAATCGATGAAATTTCGCCTGGGAGCTGTTTACTGTTTCGTGCCAGGATTGACCTTTGATAATTCCAGAAATTGCGTTTTTGAAAGATTGAGAAAAATAAACTGTAGCTGAACTTCGTTTATCAGTAATTGAGTTGTATAAGTACCGAAAATTGAGCACAGTTAACTCATTGGAAAACTTAGCTAAAGGATTACAGATACTATCCAGCTGGCTTAAGTATAAGACCATTAACTCACTGATTGTATGAACACGAAAATATTGCAGTTAAAAATAGAATGTCTCTCTGCAGTTGATTAGAACATAATTTTAACTAATTATGGATTAGTAGGGACTTTGTAAAATAAAATGAAATCTCGATTGAAACTGGGTGTTTTTAAAGAAATGAAGAATTCATGAAACCTGATAAAAAGATAAGTGTTTGCAGATGGTAACATTTAATTGACCCCAATAAGCAGACGGTAAATGACAGGTAATAAAGATATGAGTAAGATAATTTTCTGATGTTATTACGTGGTGTAATACCCAGAAATTGGGTGTGGTTTATTGTTAAACCCAAAATGTCATTTCGATTCTAGGAGCCTAGCTTTTCTTTCGGATTCATGTCAATCTTGGCGGCAGATCGGGCCTCTTTATATTAAAACTCAACAGCTTTAACCAGACCAAGATCAACTTAAACACCAGAAGTAATCTCTTCAGTGAGCACTTATCTTTATGCAATTCAACTAAAGAAGTACAAGACTGTAAGCAATAGACTTTGATAATTTGCAGTACCATTACTAGATGCAAACACCCACAGGCACTCCAGATTTAATTTTACTACTAGAGCTTTAATTTTATTGTAAATAAACCTATTTTCAGTATATTTACGGGCTGAGGATTTTTCTTTCAACCACGTCAAAAATCATGGTATTATGTCATTGACTGTTTGTTTTTGATGAAATGAATCCATTTATAAATACATTTATAAAAGTCATTAATAACAGCGGCTAAACGATAGAAGACAATAATCTATGAGATGTCCTTTCGGTTTCGCGGCGGCGTGATTATCAACGGAACATGGAAATCTGACCATACTACAAAAGACATAACTCTATTTCAAAACTAATACAATAGTGATTTAACTTAAAACAAACACTTATTGTATAAGTCTTAAAAAGGTTGCCATGTTGTCAAACTAAAAACAAAACGACTATACTTAATCTCCAACTCAATTTAAGGAGAAATAGTTTCAGTAATATTTCATGCACATCGCATCAAACTAATAAACACTCCTTATTTATAGACTTTATATCAATTTTCTGGGAAATTTCTGATAAGTTTTTCATACTATTATCTTTATATGTAATGTGATGAAGGAGATGTTTTATGTTCTCTACAATTACACATAATATATACCTATATAATACATTAAACCCATAATCAAATTTTTAATGATGCTCCAAACTCTGATTTTCCAATCAAACTATTTATCATTATAAATTGTTTATTATTATATACTTATGGTAAAATATTGCATAATATCTGATGGTCTCCGACATTACATGTTCACTTTTATATCTGATGGTCTCCGACATTACATGTTCACTTGTATATATCTTAAGAACACCCTCGAACCACCTGAAAAAGAAACTGGGTTCGAGAAGATTCTAGCCACGTGACGTAGCAGTGCTTCTGATGGTATTGGGAAAGCGATTTTAATAAATATACTCATGTCAAAGAAGAAATGGGATCTTTTTTTAGTTTCTTACATAATTTTTATTGTCATTGCCGTAGGGTGGGGAAAAATGTTCGTTAATCAAAGCATATTCTCGAAGTCCTGACTTCAGAATTAAAAGAAATGGTGAATAACAAATGATCAAGTAACGACAAGAATATTCTTTAATGAAAGAATTTTTTCACAGCCTCAATAATAACTACAGAATTTAAAGAAATCTTAAAATTACAAAATAGTCAAATAACGATAAGAATATTCTTTGATAAAAGCATATTGTCACATTACTTCCAATAACTACAGATTTAAATAGTAAAGTAACGATGAGAATAGTCTGTAATAAAAGCAGTTTGTCATAGCCCAACTCCTCACTCTCTGAACCAATAGTTAGTGAAAAAGAAACAAACGTGTAAACACAGCCGGTCGCCACCAACTAGCGATATTACAAACTTAAAGTAAAAAAAAAAAAAATGAAAAAATAACGTGGCTTACTTTCTGTGATAAGCACAAAAACGGCTAAGAAATATGTGCCAGGACACAAATCAGCTGTTGTCTCGTCCGTTATAAAAAAGAGTTACTTCTTAAAAACTATGTTATATGTTTCTTACTTTCTTTCGAAATTTTCACAATCATATATTGGTCTTATATATTTCTCTGTGACACAGTGTGTACAAATAGGCCTTGATTCCAAGTAATCTCCACCCGTACGAGTTCATCGTATCTAAATGCGAACAAGAAGCCGAAACGATGTTATTTTTATGTTCTGATAGAAGTTTGTGCTTGTTCGGTTTGGGATAAGTTTTATTGTTGTTTAGATGTTTCTTTTAACTTGAAGATAGAATATTAATTTTAGATATTCTTATATCATAAAACACAAAAATATATCCATATTTAACACTCAATGCTCGAAGTAAATCACGATTTATTCGTGCACACAGTGAAACACAAATATGTGTATGTGTGTTTATGTAAACATGCACTTTCATGAATGAATGCATTAAAATAGCAACTATTTTTGCAAAAAACTATTTAATATTCATATAAATATGTGTAAGTTATTAAAAAAAACAATGAAAGTTTCCCAGTTTAAAGTAGAATTACAACCGCTAGCAGCATTTATTACCACGTTATATTAGGGTTCAATTATAGAAATATTTAATGGAAAATCTCCTGTGAAAGTAATACACGTTGTTGCATATTATTGTAGAATCGTTTTATTCAGTTTACATTTCGCTGTATACATTTTTAATTTCTGATTATGTATATAAAACAGCTACGAAGGCTCACTTAGACTTCTTTAGTGAAAGCTATTGGCGTCGAAACTTTGCATTCATTTTAAAGTAATAATCTTAGATCTATAGCAGGACAGTGAAGCTCTTACAATAATGTAAGGTCCAATTTGAAATTATATTATATCCGGTTCCGGTCAATGATCTATAAATTGAATTTAACATCTCAATGTAGGGAGGGGAGCAAATATATGCAATACTAGTTAAGATACCCACGCTTTTCACAGGCAAGAAGAAAAGACCCTTAATATCCTGTTACATCGTTTTTGTCAACGTTATTTTATATATTTATATATCACGTCGATTTCGACGTATGAGGGTCATCAAACCATGTATGGCTGTCAAACATCCACAAAGAGATTTGTTTATAATGGTGAAAAAAAAGATATATATATATATATATATATTTGTGTGTGTGTGCATGTATGTATATAAAAATATAGAGAGAGAGTGAGATAGGTAGATAGAGAAATAAATACAGATACATAGATATATAGATAGATATATAGATATATAGATAGACAGATAGATAGATATGTAGTTGTAGGTAGATGGTACATTGGTAAAAATACTTTGGTTAAGAAAAAAAAAATGTAAAATTATTTTCACATCTGAGTCTGTATTTATGACTATGTGCCCTTGTGTAGTTATTGGTAAGAATGTCATTATAATACAGAAAGCAGTGATGTGATTAATGTGAGTGATTTTATTCGAAAATATATGTCTGCTGTATATTTTAAGAATGAATAATACGACCAGGATAAAAGAGATACGTGGTTCTAGTGTACACCAATTTTCCTAAATTCCTCTTAACGGAATAAGATAAGCAAAAAAAGAAAAACAAAGAAACAATAAACATTATAGCCTTTAGTACTGTCAATCTAAAGTGCACTTTTATCTTTTCGAGATAGCAAAAATCACTCACCCATCACTATACAAAACTTTCAATAAATATATATATATATGACATTTTTACATATATATATATACATTAACATGTGGAAACAGGTTGGGCTAAAGGTCTCAATATCAGAGATACAACGTGGGTAGTAGGTAAACCTATGTGTCTGATGACCGCACCAAAAAGCCTTTGACTCCGTTTCTCTGCTTATTTAATATATATAATTAAAATGTATTTATTTATTCATGTATATTATGTTATCATTTGATTTTACAAATTATAATATTCAATTTAATTAAGGAACCATTAACCGACTTTTGTACATTATATTTTATCACCCTTTGAAAATTCAGAGCAAATATATATATATATATATATATATATATATATACACCACTTAGAATGAAGAGAATTGATGAAGAACATGATCATATGGGTGTATTTTTGTGTGCATGAGTATGTATATATCTGTGTGATTGTGCGGTAGTTGTGTGTGTGCTGTGTCCAAGGAATGTTTATGTTTTTTTTATTTTGATTCTGTAAACATTGGTCATTTTTGTGGTCATTTTTCGGTTGAATCTAAATGTACAGAATAATTGAATATATATATAGTTAAAGTACTCAATATCAGCGATAGTGTTTGTCGTGGATAAGCGAAGACTCAGAATCCACAGACTTTGGTAACTGACATGTTCTTGCCTATACTTTCATCAGACCAATTTGGGCCGTGAATGTAATGAGTACGTAAAATTGGCTACATATGATATCTAGTCAAACCTTTTCAGCTACCTAGAATAAGATAAACAGTATACTCATGCTCCTATATTGATAACATTCATAGACAAATGTGTGGTGCTACATAAAATCCATTCCAAAAACATCTTATAGCAATTAAAAAAGGTAAAGAGTTGCTTTCAGACTTCATCGTTAACCACATTTGCTATAAATTATGTGTCCTTCACACTGTCGTTTTGGCCCTAAAAACACAACATGAAAGTTTTATTAGATTTGGTTTGCGTCTTTCGTTTCCATGATTTAATTAACGAATGAAAAGAGTCATGTAAATTGGTTAGGAATGAGATCATTGTCGTTTGAGAATCATAAACCATTCATGTTTATCATCTCTATCTAATACGTCGAAAATCTATAAAGTTATTATAAACCATCATTTTTACCAACAAATGATCCAATTACAAGTTTGTTCAAAGTTATCAATATGTTAAAAGTAACTCAACTAAATTGTAATGTAAATTTATATCATCTTGTGTGAACATAGGGGCATAACTTAACATTGATTCGATTTAAAATTAATCTTTTGCGTCCATTTTTGCGATGTGTTGGCCTATGAGCGGTTAAACCATGTTTCTGCAAAATCATTCTCGGGCCTTCTTTGCGTAATTAACTTTGACTGGATAGGAATGATGAGTGTTGTAACTTTATTCCAATTAATTGCTGCCTTCCATAGTTATTGTGTTCCCATATTTGGCTAACTAATCCTTTGGATTGCTTGGGTAGATTTCAAACCACTATATTCAGACAATGCTCACTTCGAACCTTAGAGCCTTGACGTTTCTATCCGCTGCACCATGGTCCCCGAAAAAATACAATTAACATCTACATTTCTAACAAAATATTAATGTATTCTTAACAGTCATACACACTAGATTAAATTTGTCTGTTTGTTAATTAATGTGTAAGATTGTGTTGGCAATCAATAATATGAAAATAATATAATATTTAAAAGGTCAAATTCATTCACTTATTTTTTAAACCAATTTTTTAAGTGGTTAAAAACTATGTTAATTAACAAAATTAAGTAATTTGATTTATAACATTTAGTTTGAAATAAATTGCATAAAAAGCAATATTTAAAGGTAAAACTTGTTTAATTACATTTGTTATCCCATCATTTCTAACGAGCATATACACTAGATTTAGTTTAGTTAATTAATGTATACAATTTTGTTTAAAATATATTATTTGTGAGAAAAATAAACATTTATTTCTAAAAACCCATTATTTTTAATAGAAATACAAATTATATTAATATAGTTCCCTTTGCTAATTAATCTTCTGAAAACTACTATTTCAAAAATATACATAACATTTAAAAAAATCTAATAAAATTGGAAATCAATACGAAAACAAACTGATCAATACATTAATTTTTTATGCTCTGTATTTTGAAATTTACAGTAGGCTAGTCTCGAAGTTTCATTTACAATTATGACCTTTGCAGATTATTCGCCATGTTTTGAAATTATACGCACGTGAAATGGGTGCATCTATCGTATATATTATATATAAGAATGGGAAATAAATTCCGATGATGTAAAACGAAAATCAATTTTGGAAAAGCTAACAAGAGTATATCGAAGTAGAATATAATGACAAGTTTCGGTTATTTCAAAGATTCCTAGGAGTATATAGATGTTTTATATTATGAATAGGCTTGTGAAAATATTATTTTATTAAATAATATTATTGTTGCTACTTGACTAATTTGCTATTTTACCTTTTCTTTTCATTTTGTATTTATTAGTAGGACCCATCCTAACAACTACAAAATTAAAATAAATTGGTAAATTGGAAAATAGTCAAAGTCATATTCTGATACGCACTTTTGTCAATAGATGTGAGCGAATGAGCTTTGAAGTATTTATTAGAAAATGTACAAGAGATATAAATGACTGAAATACGTCAATAATGTCGCTTGAAAATACGATTCCCCTTCCCGACTAATAGCCATTGCTGTCTATTGGGTGCAGTTTTTATTTGCATTTCCGTTTATTTCTGTTTTCTTCGTGTCTTTTTTTCTATATTCTGCATGTAGTCTATATATTATTTTTACTCACGCACAAGTAAAAAAGAAGGTTACTTCTAAACCAAAAAAAGATTCTGCATAATTCGTTCACAGTTTAAAAAAATGATATATCCAATTAATACTCTGAATGTACACTTAAAAACACGTATAAATCAACATATATACATTGAATTCTGCCTAAACAATAGCATCCTATAACAATTTTTAAATGTCTATGTTTAAAAATCTACCAGAAACCGTGTAATAAATCAATCAAAAATACATTTTAAACGATTTTTGAGTAAAAAATAAACGTTATAGTGTTTTAAAAACTAATTTAATTTAATTTTTCTTTCTTTGCATACATTTGTTTTATTAGGCATTTTTTCACCCTCACCTGCTCTCTCTCGCTCTCTCTCTCTAGAAGGAAAACTCTGAAGTAAAAACCTGAGATCTTTTGTTCATGTAGTCCGTGGCAATTACTTTCACCGACTGTGTGTAATCAGCAGTTCCAAGAAGTGTGGATGCTTTTTTCAAAGATCTGTTTTACTGGCAGTTGTAGACATTTTACGGCCTTGTTCTATTCTGTTTTTGAAAGAAGCTGTTTCCTTTTAATCATTGTTTGAACTCTCCTTCCTTGAACATTCGCTCGTTATGTCAATTTCTACCCTAGGATATCCTTCTTCAGATAAAGCAACAATTTGTGCCACTTTAATCTCTGAAAGCTGCTCCTTTGGATGCATTTTCAATCAGATATAGTATTATAGCACTGTTATTATGTCAAATATCACCCGAAAAATTATGAAACAACTTTTAATATGATAATAAATTAAATTGAATATTGGAATGAATTTAGTACAAAACCCAGCTAATGCTCTTGAGGGGCTTTGAAGCAAAAATAAATAAATAAATAAATATTGCAATGTGTTAAATATTTAACATTTGTTCTCGAATGTCCACGGGACGATATTTAATATTTAAATATGTAGGTTTCAACTAATATCTCAACATTTTGTAAGTATATATATTTTTTCGTTAGCTATATATATATATAATGTTAAATATTATTATATTATAGAAATAACAAACAAATTCGTAAGTAA